>ML781349.1:604521-633210 GCA_009831015.1 Picea engelmannii | reverse complement strand
TTATCTTGCATTTGAAGTAGCAGAATTGCATGTTTTTGGCATTTTGGGACATTGTGCATCTGTAATGATGAATGTTTTCTCCTTCTTGTACCATAGCTTTAATCGAAATGAAAAGATTGCATCTTCATATATTTGCATAACTTTCGAGTCGGTCAAAACACCATATTGTCCACGCCACTTTCCCTTTGAGTAACAACAGCCTTAAAAATAAAGCGTTAAACTAAAAATTTATTAGACATTTTTATATTTTCTAGTAGAAAACCTACATCAGATTAGTTGTAGGGATTTGGAATAGGTGTGAAATGAAAACAAAAATAGGATCTTGTGTTAGGGAGAAATGAAATCCAATTGCTACATTATGTCCTTGGAAGCCCTTCTCACACAAGGGTCAAACCTGAGGTCGCATTAACACTGACAGAGTTACTCACCCTTCTTTGTTGGTCTTGGTGTAGAGATTGCACGTATTATGGGGGTCGTTTGAAGGTATACCCACAATGATGAGTGGAAGCCTTTCAAGTTGATTTTGAGCCAGATACCCTGCCCTTGCGTGTGGATCAAACTATCGACTATTTCCCCAGGCATTACTATTGTAGTTGGCAACCTTAGTGGCCTATCTCTTTAGGGTCTTTACACAAGGTGACTGTGGAGGGGAAAGTCTTCACAATACCTGTAATCGACGTTGGCCAAAATCACTCGGGATCCTTGGAGGGTATACCCACGATTATGTGTGGGAGCTTGCACCAGGGTGTAAGTCCATTAAGGAGGTCATCAACGTAAATTTTCCACCCGCTCTATCTCAACCCCTTCTTACTTTGTTCCCGCGACATTGGATTTCATCACCAACTAGTGTTCTCATTGTGAGAAGGTTTTGTTTTCTTTATTGCTTACTATATTTTTAGTGTGTGTTGTTTGTTCTCCCTAGCAGAATCTAAGGTGGATCTTTATTTTTATGGTGTCAATTCATGGAATGACCAATGAAGGAACCCATTTTCCAGGGGACCCCTTTGTTTTCCCTTCTTACGGGAATGTTGGTCCTCCTTACATTGCTACTTTGAGCCTTCCAGGTCTCACAATTAGGTTACTGGTATGGTTTTTTTCCACTCTGGTGATCTCTAATGCAGGTGCTTCAGATGTAAGCACACCACCCACACATCAACCTCATGTCAACTTTTTGGCTTCTTCACCCATTAAGTCTCCTTCCATTTCTCCTTCTTTGCCTAGTGAAACATCTCAAGCGAGTAGCCAGATTGATAAGAAGAAGAAGAAGAAATGGAAATAGAAGAAGAAGAACCAGAAAGGAACAAAGCCTCCAACTACATCAAATGTTGGATCCAAGTAACCAGCTACTATTAATCGTGTTGGCAGTGTTGATGAGGTCGACAAGATTAAACAGAAGAATTTGAAACCCAAATTCCCTTGCAGTCTTTGTAAGGGTGACAACTTTCTAAGGGATTTCCCTGGCCTTCCCAAGGTCTTAGAAATGTGGTCCTCCACATCATCGACCCCAGCTCGACATGTTGGTGACACCCCGTCAACTAGTGACATTAAGGTTGGTAAGAAGAAGACAACTGTCAAATTTCCTTGTATGTTATGTGAAGGTGATCATTATTCTCACCTTTGTCCTTGTATGGACGAGGCTTTTCTCTTTTGGCAAAGCTTAAACTCCCAACTGGTTATCGTAATATTTTCCCCAACCTCTTGTTAGTTGATGGAATGGTCAATCTGATTCCATCTTTGGTCAGTCCGGTTGATCAGGTGGTCAATCTAGTTTCATCCTCAGTTGAACCACTAACGAAAGTATTTGATCCATTTATGTCATCGATCAGCCCCACTTTTCATCTGAAAATTGAAACCCAAGTGACTGATCTAGTCCCTTCATTGGTCAGTCCCACCCTTCATCTGAAGAGTGCTAACGTGGTCAATCCCACTCCTCCTCTGGCGAGTGCCAAAGTGGTTGCTCCAGTCCCTTCATCGGTCAGTCTGGTTGATCATGTAGTCAATTTGGTCACATCCTTAGTTTAACCAGTTGAAAAAGTGGTTGATCTGATCCCATTTTGGTCAATCCGGCTCTCCCATTAGAGAGTGAAACCCAAGAGTTCGATCTGTTTCCACCTATCGACCCCATTCTCCCCTTCGGGAATGAAACCCAAGTGGTCGATTTGATGTCATTATCAATCGATCCTACTCTCCCTCTAGAGAGTAAACTTGATTATGCACACGTTTTTCTCGTTGAAATATAATCTACCATGTTGGGGGGAATTCCTCCTTCTCCCATGAAACCCCCTCCAAGTAATGAGGCCATCTTTTTTGATTGGGGTGCGCTAACTGGACCTTGTCTTCCCTCTCACATTCCTTTCAAGATTACAATACCAGTTTGTGGTCGGAACATTCCTCAGACATTAATAGACGAAGGTTTGTCCGTTAGTATTTTATCCTCTATTGCTTGGCAAGATTTGGGTTATCCTCAGCTTGTGTCGGTTACCCAGACTCTGTTTTCTTTTAGCATAAGAACTAGTCACCCTTTAGGGATCCTTCCTCGCTTTCCCATAACTTTGGGAGGGAAAAATGTATTCATTGATGTTATGGTAGTCCAAGACCCCTTGGATTTCAATTTACTCCTTGGGAAAGATTATGTCTATGCCATGAAATCTATTGTGTCCACTCTTTTTCATGTGATATATTTCCTGCACGATGGAAGAATGTTGACTATTGATCAACTTTCATTTGTTGTCCCTGAATTGACCATCAACCCAATGACCTCCCTAAACGGGTCTTATATGCAATCGGTATCACCCCTATCACAGGTCAATTATGTGGCGTTATCTCCCATGCCTTTTGTTTCCGATGAAGATGAATTAGATCTGGTAGTTGACATGGTGATATCTTTGGTAGGGTCTTTGGAGCTCGATCTCCTTACCCCTATCACGAACCTCAACTATTTTCCTTCCAGGTTGTTTTCCTTTCATCCAGTGAAGATCTCTTGGAAGCCATGAATGAGTTTTGTCCCTTGACATGGTGTCCTTCCAGAGCGTTATCCTCTTGGAAGCCATGATCAGGAAGAAGTCACAACCATAGTTTCTCTTCTCTATGGAAATCTCATTAAAAAATGAAACAAAAGTCACAAGCATAGTTTCTCTTCTCTGTGGCAAGCTCGTTAAAAAATGAAATAGAGGTCATGAGCATAGTTTCTCTTCTCTGTGGCAATCTCGTTAAAAAATGAAATATAAGTCATGAGCATAGTTGCTCTTCTCTATGGCAAGCTCGTTAAAAAATGAAACAAAACCTATCAGAATAGTTTTTCCTCTCTATAACAAGCTCGTTTAAAAAATGAAACATAAATATGGGGATTCAACCTAGAGCCTTGAGCATCGTTCTTTTCCTATGTCAAGCTTGTTAAAAAATGAAACAGTCACCTCTCCTGTTAGGTCGAGTCTTTCGCCAGATCTCGTAGATGTTGAGTCGGGTCTTTCTTTAGGTCTCATATTTGAACCTTCATTTCATCTAACCTGTATCCTTTTTCTCCATCTAGTAGAGAAATTGGTGACAACCTCAAAGTCGGTGAATGAATTGAAGCTTCGGGGGCATGTCTCTAGCCTTTGATGATCATTCTAGAGTTAAGCCACTAGATTTTCAAGATGGGGGTATACCTAGCATGGTCTTGGTTCTTTCTCACGCTTGAAAAAACATGAGAACGCAATCGAGTAAACTTTTATCACTTTTTCGGACTCGTAAAGGTTATACAAAAAAGGAACCCCTTGGATTCTCCTTTAAGCTATTTTCAGACTCTCTAAACATGAAAAGATTGTCGAGTGATCTTTCTTCTTTTCACACTCGTTAAAATGTTTGAAAGGGCATCTAGCAAGTGGTAGTTTATCCCTTTTTCGGCTTCATGAGACTAAAATTATGAAAAAGGACAACCCTGGAGTCATCTTTAAGTTCTTTTCAAACTCTCTAAACATGAAAAATCACTGCGTTTACCTTCTCTGGACTCATTAAACAATCATACATTAAAGGTACCATATGGGACTGAAACCTTACTTCTTCTATTTCATTAAATAAAGGAAGAGGGACTTACCGAAGGTGAATTATATCGAGCATGTGTTACCCTCCTTGATCTCATTAAATCAAAAAGAGGTACTCGTCTATCTGGATGGGTGAAAACATTGAAGGAAGCAAGCCAAGAATTTTTTGAGAACATTACAAGTCACTCTTAGGGTCTCCCTTGAATACGACACTTTGTATTTCCATACATTTTAATCCACTGAACCTTTTCACTGAACCAATCCTCTGAGTTTCTTTACTCCTTTGGGTCACCTGACAAAAGTCACAGTATCCACTGCATCATCATGTTTTGGTCCATGTCATGTTTCTGATGTTGTGCCTCAGTATTCAAAGGAAGTATCTGCCTCGAGAGTCAGCCACCAAAAATATCTAGTTTCAATACCCATGTCATTCCATGTTCATTTTTTCTACCAAATTACATCTTTGTGTTAGTTCTGTGTCGTTGATGAGGGATGCATCAAGGCCCTCCTCCAACGAATCTATTCATGTCGACTTCAACACATTATTCGGGAACTATACCTAGAAACCAGTTAATACCTTGGGACTTGCATGCCTCAATGATAGGCCTCTTCGCTTCTGAAAGTGGGTTTACATCATTGACCCCTGATCGGATGATTCCACAAATGTTCGACTTCAACTCATTTGTTCACATTCATTGGAATGTACTAGGGTACCTTGGGAATCATTGACATCAATGGTGATTTCCCTCGCGCTTGTTAACGGTTTACCTCATCGAACGGTAATCAAGTGGTTTCTGCCATGTTGGACATCAGAACATCTATTCACATGGTTAGACTTGTACCACATCGGGATCGGTAAAAAGACCCTGGGTTGAGTGATCATTCTGATATATACTTTTGTCAGGTTGCGACGAAGTTTCTTTTGAATATTGACACATATATTGTTACATAGATCCACTTTGTATTGGTTTGTGGCTATGTCTTGTCATCTCGTAGATCCACTGTGTATTTTTCATGGCTACGATCAGTTCATGTCATGAGAGTATAGATCCATATTGTATCTTTGGTGGCTATACCTTTTTTTTAATACAATTATGGATCCGCAGTGTATCTTATGGCAGCCATACCTTGCAAGTATTTATCACCCAAGCATAGGTATGCCTACCTTGGGTTTGAAACATGTCATAATATTTGTTTGATGGTTGTGTGTAGATTCTACCAGGTACTCCACGTCCATACCCTTGCTTGAAAAAGTCTACAAAGTATTTCAATCATCATTTTTTGTCTTCTAACTTCACACTTTGGGGGGAAATCTGTTACACATCAAAATTACTCACTTCAATAGTGTCACAAGTGTCTTCATTACAAGTGTCACAAGTGTCTCATTTTAGACACAAGTGTCGCAAACATAATCCTACCATATCTCTTATGTCGTGTCTCTAACAACATCACAAGGACACTTGAGACACCCTCAAAGACTGGTTTAAGAAGGAGAAATCATATGATGAAGAGTACAAATATTTTTCCATGGAAAAAACCACTTAAAAAACAATTTTGAAGGCCAACACTCCCCTACCCACTATCAAGGAGTTCTAGTGCTCCCTACCCTTCCTTGGGGAGTGCTGGGACTTTTTAAGGAAATTTTAAACAATGCTCCCCTACCCACTGTCAGGGAGTGCCAACGCTCCCTACCCTTCTTTGGGGGAGTGTTACAGCACTCTATGCCCCATTCTGAGGGAGATCTGGGTTGTTTGAGGGATTCTTTGACTGTTGAGGAAAATCAGGGAAAAATACCCCTCATCTATAGAGTTAGTTGGATTCGAATCTGAGGTCAAGGTTGGATGTTAGGGAGGATCCACAACTGAAGGATAAATATCCTCAACCTATTTGAGAAGTGATCCCCTACCCATTATCAGGGAGTGCCAGTGCTCCCTACCCTTCTTTGGGGGAGCGTTGCAGCACTTTGTGCCCCATTCTAAGGGTGTGTTGGGTTATTTGAGGGAATATTTGACTGTTGAGGAAAATCAAGGAAAAATCCCCCTCATCTATGGAGTTAGTTGGATTTGAATCTGAGGTCAAGTTTGGATCTTAGGGATGATCCACAACTGATGGAGAAATATCCTCAACCTATCCCAAGAATCTCTAAGGTGGTTGGGCCTCTCCAAGCTTATATAAGGAGGCCTTCTCATGGTGAAAATCACATGGCAGTTTAGAGGCAACAAACTTATTATCTCATAAGGGAGATAACCAGTAAAGCATATTCATTTTGATGGTGGATTATTTGAGCAAGGGGTTGGACAAAGAAATCTTGGTGAATTTGTTGCATCTACATCTATGGTTATAAGCACTTTGCATTATTTTCATTTATATAAATATGTGCTTGGTCTGTTTCCTTTAAGTTTGTGTATGTTTCATGAACTTTTTTCTTTTGATAGATCTATTATGAAGCTAACCATGGTAGAGTAGGAAGTATGTTTCGTTGTTGTTGCTCATTGTATTGCAGGACCTTCTGAAGAACTTGGAGATCAATATCATCCTAGATCGAGCAAGGACAAACATCTGTAAAGGTATTTACCTTTCTTTCTTCTTCTTCCTTGAATAGTTTAGCTTCATGAAAAGGAATTTCAGTGTCCACATTAGCACCTTTATTTCTTGGTTATAGGCGTCTAGTATCCAAGAGGAAATCCTCTTTTCTGTGGGGGGGTTTTCCTGTAACAGTACCAAATGAGCACAACATTGGTATTGGATGAGCATAGAATTGCTACCGGATGAGCTGAGTACTAGATGACATGGAGTGTGGGTATCGGATGACTGTGCAACTATCGGTTGACAGTAGAACCTTCTTGTACTAGATGACTTGGAGTCTGAGTACCGTATGACCTCCATTGCAGGTACCAAATGACTTCCAGTGGGGGAACATATTGTTTGGACATAGAAACATAGGATTAAACCATCATTAGCAAAACTATTGTATAATCATCATTTTAATCACTAAAAATATGGAAAATTATGTATTAACCACATAGGATGAATAACAATAGATAATGAAGGTTTATGGTGTAAATAGCGATATATTATTGACCAAATGCGGGGAGAAGGTGTAATTATGAGTGTATTTGTATGGCAGGAATATGACAAAACTAGAGCCCAACACACACCCAAACCCAAGGATTTGCATGTCCTCATGCAAACAAGGTGAAGAACTTATGATACGCTGCTCATAGATTTATGCGACATTGTTTCTTTTGTGTAGGTGTTGGTTCTTGTGGAATGAAACTTTGGAAACTATCACGGATTGAATTTCAAATAGAAAAACAAAATTATCATAAAAATGGAGGACAAGTAGTGGATGGGGTATCAGAGTGATGGTGAATGGTGTGCATGTGGAGAATGGTTTATAAAATGATGGTGATGGTGGTCGTATGAACTTGGATGCCCTTATACTCTGTATCTTACATCAATTTTAATACCAATATTTACTTTGTGGTTCTTTGTTTGGATAATCATCAATGATTTCATCCTCTTTGAGATGGCTTAAGAATGCTTTATGATGTACAAAGAGAAGACACTATAGATGTTGCTTTGTATTTTTATACCACATATTTCTTTTTCATTACTTGGTCTTATCATCAGAGTATATTGTTCATTATGACAAGTGGAGTGAAGATGGAGGGTTTACTGAGTAGTTGTGAAAATGCATAGTGGAGTGTGGAGTGGGTAATAGTGGTTATGCATAATGTTTTCCAAGTTCTTAGTAAATTAAAAATATTTGTACCAGTTTTACTTCAAGCTACCCATGCTTTGAATTCTAATGCATGTTGAAGTGGAAACTATGCAGAACATGATGAAATGTCTACAGAATCATGATGTAGACTACTGAAATTTGAAGATGAAGTGGAGCAAGGCTTAGAATTTATGGATATTTAGGAGAGAGTTGATGAATGTTGATATGTTGAAATTCCTAATGTCTCTCTCTCCCCCATGCCTGTTGGTTTTCATTTCCTCGTGCAAACTCTTATTAGCACAAAAAAATGTTGCAAAATGAAAGAGGACTATGTGGAACTGGTGCATGTGGACTAAAGGATAGAAATGAAGTATGTCGAAGATGATAGATGTTGAAAATATCCTGCAAAAATTACCCTCGCAAAAGATTTAAATTTTTGTACTGTTGGTACAACAAACTACTGGTTTATGTACCAACAGTTATGGAACAGAAAAAATCTAAAAGAACTTAAACCAATACTGTTATTATGAGAGAAGAAATATGCATTGATGTCATGCTTGAAGAAACAACCAAAACTTAAACTTTATTCATGCTTACAAATTTTGAAATGAAATTTAAAATATTACAAGCATAAAGGAAATTCCTAAATTACTTATTACATACGATTTCATCAATCATTAACAGTTGTATGCTCAAGAAACCATGTTAATTATGATGGGGGATTTTTCCTCTCATCCTTGAATAGGAAATCATGAGGAGATAATTGGTCTTTAATAAATGAGAAACCGATAGGAAACCAGTCATCCTTGTTTAATTTCTCAAAGAATTTATGTCATTCAAGTGATATTGATAAAGTTCACATTTTAGTTTATTAGACTCCTACACTTATGGGTCCCACCTCTAGGACAATGACATCTTGGGTATGAATTACGAGGTCTTAAGACCATCTTACGAAAATTCTCAAATGGAAATTAGATGAGGTTTATTAGCCTTTTTTTCAACCATGCATGCTTCTTCTTAAGGATTTACATAAGTATATTGTTCATACGGACAAATATAGATTAGGCATAATGAAAGACATCCAAATCAGAACCCATTGCCAGCAAGCCTACCTAGTACTCTGATGGGGTAATTTTGACATCTAATAAATATCCTTCCCAGGAAGAATGCCCCATTTCCCATGAGCCGGTTCAATACCCTAATGGGGTTGCCAAGTTATACCATAGGTTGGTACCCACTGCCAGCAGACCTATTCAGTATCCCGACGGGTTATCCTCTTACACCCATTTTCCATCAAAGGCTCTTGACCCAATATTTACCCTTAAGATACAATGTATAGATTTCTTTTGCATGGGTGAATGGGGAAGCATCTTTGAAAACATTTTTACAGGATGGGATGGTATTGAGTTAAAAGATATTTTATAGATTGCCCATAAAAGATTGTTCATATGAAAAATATAATTATGTATTGAGATTAGTCAAAAGGCATATCATGGTCATACTTAATTAATGTGTGGTGGATGAGGCCATGAGAGAATGACCTAAAGGTGCCTCTAGTCCCCAAGTTCATCTTCTCCATATAAGATTGTGTTCCCTCACAAGTAGAAGTTTCATTCACTCTCCTACTAATATTTGATAAGAATTCTTGAATAACAAGTTATGATATGAAACTAGGATGTACAAGTTACCTATGGGCATCATTATGCAGACCTTAAAGATTTTGTAAATCCCTGTAATATTTTAAAGATTAAGCTTATGAGCAACTGTTATTATTTGTAGTTAGAAATATGTATGTAATAATAAGAAGAAATATCTTAAGTTTTTTTTATATTAGATCGCCAATATTATCTTCATCTCATTTCATTTATTTGAAAAGAAACATGAAAAGATGTTGCATTTATTTAGAACTAGGTTAAATAAAATGCAAATTTTACTCTATCCTATCTAAGAACAAGAAATGAAATTTCACATGTAAGAATATTTCCAATGTAACCATGTGTGTAATGGGTGTAGAAATAAATTCATACTCGGGTTTGAAAGATAAGCTTTAATGTATACCAGGGTATGAAGAACTAGTTGCTTTGGTGATGATGTGAAGAGTTGTTGAAGAAGAGAGTGGTGGTTCAATTTGGTTGTCGTCTGGAACCAATGTTCGATATAGTCATGATCTTTTTGGTTCACTTCCTCATTTAGACCACTCCATGTGTCTCCCTCTGTCATGCTAGGAAGATCATCTTCTTTCGAATAAACAGTCTCGTCAGTGCATGGAGGATCTTCAGAAAGGCATATCAAAAACTCCTCGATCTTAGGTTCTAATGGTAACTCTCCATAAAATGTGGTCCATGATTCTTTAGTCTCTCCTATAGGTTGGAAAGGGTGATTACAAAAATCTTTTAGATATTATTGTGGATGTAGCTCATGGAACTCTTCTTCTTCTATCACTTTCAGAGAGGCAGATAGGTTCTTGACTACTGTCAATATTTGCTCTTCCTGAGAGGCAGAGATCCCAGTTGTTGCTAGGATTTGAGAAAGTTCTTCCAAAATTTTGATCATATTTGAGTTCTTGTTCTTTGGGTCTTGATTAACACATGGATTAGTGTAAGGGGGTGTTCTTACAATGCCCAGTGTTTTTTTAAAATCCTAAAGAAAAAAGAAGCAAATTAAAATCAAATGTAAGCAAACCAATTATATACTCGAAGCGTCATTGTGCTACTAGGACCCCATTGTCACCAAGTTATCTATTCACGCAAGTTGTATTCTCTTTTGATATATAAAAAAAAAATGGGTAATTCTAATAAAACAAAAATTCTAACTACTAAAAGGAAGAGGACAACCTAACTTTGGAGCAACCCCACTAAAGTCGATGCATGGGCTCTTCCCTAACGTATTACTGTCTTCTCTCTGCCCTTAGTTCATCCTTAAAATCACACCACACTTGCATGAAATGAAACACACTTGCATGAAAAGAAACACACTTGCATGAAAGGAACACTCAAGGCTTTGGAGAAATAAAAGAAACCTACCTATGCTCTAATCCCTTTAGCACCTCCCCGACAATGACGCCAAAATGTTGGGATAAATATATGCACTATTAATTACCACATTTAACTATCAACCCGGGCGCGTAAGATTCAAGGTGAAAGCGCAGGAAACGTAGGATGAGAGCATGGGATAACATAATCTAAAGCCAACAAAACAGTCTTCAAACCCACACTGCAAGAAATTAACACTAAGGATTCATCATTGGGACATAGGAATAACTTAGTGCTATAAAGGATTAGATCACAATATTTCATGCACTTGGAGTGATGTTCGTGTGATTAATCATGAGTAGTTTACTTAAGTTTCCTATCCTTCAATGATTATTTCCTATAGTGGATCCACACCTAAATGCAATAAAAGAAACAAGCAAACATAAATGAAATTTACGATAGAAACTAAAAAAATCAATCAAGTTTTTAACTCAGGAATCATTCTTTAAGTCAACACACCATCCACTTGAAACAATGATGAAGGAGAATATGCTGCAATTGTACTCTGAATTTTAAATTTAAGAATGGTGAACAAGCATATAATGAACACTGAAGAAGATGAATGAGGAGAGAGGTGGTGTTTATTTCTATATTTGAGGACTGTATGCATAGGATGATTCTTGTAAAACAAACAGATTCTTAAAGCATAAAGAAGCATAGAGGAGATGAAAGAATGGGTTGAAAGTGACTTTGATTCTCCATGGTTTAGATGATTGACTTAAAGGGAAAATATCCTTCATAAAGAATCAATGATGGAATGAGGTGAAATTCCTTCTTCAATCAATACCTATATATAATTTCAAATTTGATATGAGTGTATTTAATTGACAGAGGATATATATTTTATTAATGGAAATAATGTTGATGAATATGGAATATATCATATAAATATGGTAGAAGGGTATGGTCGTAATCAACTCATGCAAGTGGGATGAGGTTGCAAATCTATGGATGAATGTTATGTTTTTTTTTCTTTTGATTGTTTTATACACACATACAAACTAATACATAAATTCTATTGTACAATAGAGTGCTTGTAAAACAGAGTAACAAAGCAGATTTAAAACAACAATTAGATGACTAAATGGAACAATCAATAAAATTGCATAAATGAAATGAAATTTCTCACAAATAAGAATTTATCCCGAGTATCTAATCAACTTGATTTCTTTTACTAAATTCAAATTCATAAGACTAAATTGGAAATCTGGAAATGAAACTAATTGAGTTCAAATCTATTAAGCAAATTGAAATAACACATAAAATCAAAGTAAAAATGTTAACTAACCAAGTAAAAATAGCAACATGCTTACCAAGTTGAGGGGACTTTCTCTACTGGTAATTCCTGCCAAAATAAAACCAGTCCCCTTGAATGCCCATGTACACCAAAACTTCAACTCTTTTATTTCATCAAATTCAGAAATTACACTAAGAAGATCACATATTGAGTTCTCTCTATTCTAATGATGAATGATAATGTAATGGATCTTTTTTCAACCATATGAGACTCTTATTTATACATCAAATCCATGGAGGAGTGGATAAAACCAAATTCGTCCAACTCAGATTTTGGTTAAAACCAATTTTACAATTCTTGGAAGAAATCACATAAATCTGGGTTTTATTGTAATTTGGGCAGATGTGAGTTAGGGATCCACCCATATCTTCCAAACCAATTCTAATTTTGAAACATTTCTTGTTCTTTACTCAATTTTCCATATTTTAGAAAAAACCCATATCTTTGAATTTCTATATCTGATACCATATGCATGGAAATCAAGGTGCAAGTTGGCAGTTTGAGATTTTCGCTAATTTTTGCAGAATCATTCCCCTTGAGCTGGAGTTCCACACGTGTGAGTTTGGTGAATTCTGACACATTTTCGGCATGTAAACATCATTCTAGACAAAACCCATTTTCTCAAATTTCTTCTAGAAGCATTTCAAATTTTCGAATTATTTGTAGTACCGAACTGTTGTTGATGCTGGTACGGGACAAGCACAACATTGGTACCGGACGAGCACAGAATTGGTACTGGATGAGATAAGTACTAGATGACATGGAGTGTGGATACTGGATGACTGTGAAGGTACTGGTTAACTGTATAACCTTCTGGTACCAGATGACTTGGAGTGTGAGTACCGGATGACCTTCAGTGCGGGTACTAGATGACTTCCAGTGCGGGAACATATTGTTTGGATATATAAACATAGGATTAAACCATCAGCAGAAAAACTATTGTATAATCATCCTTTTAATCACTAAAAATATGGAAAATTATGTATTAACCACATAGGATGAATAACAAGAGATAATGGAGGTTTATGGTGTAATAAGCGATATATTATTGATGAAATGTGGGGAGAAGGTGTAATGATGAGTGTATTTGTATGGCAGAAATATGAAAAAACTAGAGCCCAATAGGGACACCAATAGAACACTTGGATAAGTGTAGGACACTATGGAGGATAACACCACCGGAGGAATGGCCTCATCACTTCATCCACACATTGGAAGGAATTCCAAAAAACTTGTATGTAGACCAGGAACTACGCAGAGGCACTATAGAATGGACCGCATTACATCAAAATTTTATAGTCACTTTCTCATTTGAACATGAGAAACCCAACATGGATTCAAAACTCAAACATATAAGAGGGGTAATATTTTTTGATGAACCGGAAGTTGAACTCATGACAGAGTATCAACCACAAAACAGATAGACAATCAAAGAATTACTGTCATGCTACCATGTGTAGGAAGAAGAACTAGACGAAGATGATCTGTGCAATATTCATATTATAGAAGTTTAAGTTAAAAAAAATGTGGAAGGTCCATCTCTCGAGTCAGAAGTTTCTACTTCGCCAATCAAGGTGAAAAAATTTAACATTGGACCAACTGATAATCCCAAAATGGCCAGCATTGGAGACTATTGGAATGAACAAACAATGGAACAAATAACAGAGTTATTGCGTGAGTACAATGAGCTATTCCCAACAAGGTTTACAGATATGAAAGGCATAGAAGGAGATCTAGGAGAGATGAAGATCCATCTAAAACCTAAGGCTAGATCTGTCAAACAAAGACCAGATAGACTAAACCCAATATATAAGCAAAAAGTGAGAGCCGAAATTGACAGAACGTTGGAAGCTGGTATCATAGAACTAGTGGAGGAATTTGAATGGATAATCCCTATGGTAGTGCAATAAAAGAAACAAGGGAGGATAAGGATTTGTGTAGACTTGAGGAAACTGAATTATGCTTTCTTACATGACCCTTTCCCTACCCCTTTCACAGATGAGGTATTAGAGAATGTAGGAGGCCACAAATCACACTTATTTACAAATGGATTCCTAGGTTACCATCAGATCAAGATAGCTCCAGAAGACAGGTACAATACCACTTTTTACACAGAATGGGGATCCTACCAGTACACAGTCATGTCTTTTGGTCTGAAGAATGCACTAGCTATATTTTCAAGGGTTGTAATAGCTACTTTTAAGGAGTTCATACATCAATTTTTAGAAGTATTTCTAGACAATTGGACTGTATACAATCTACTAAATGATCATGTGGAAGTATTAAGGATGATGTTGGAAAGATGCAGACAGTGTCAGATATCATTGAATATTAAGAAGTGCATCTTTGGGACACCTTTTGGAATATTGTTGGGCCATATAGTGTGCAAACAATGCTTTCCAGTAGATCCTTCCAAGATTGCAATGATTGTAAATTTACCACCACCAAAATCAGTGCGCTAGTTGAGAGAAACATTGGGACATACATGCTACTACAGAAAGTTTATAAAATGGTATGCGCAGACAACTGTGCCAATGGAAAAACTGCTAAACAAGGATATCAAATTTCAGTGGAATGAGGATTGTCAGCAAGGTCTGGACACCTTAAAGGAAATTATGGTCACAACACCTATACTAGTATTCCCAGATTGGGAAAAGACATTTCATGTGCATGTAGTTGCATCATCTATAACACTTAGAGCAATTTTGGCGTAGCCAGAAGCAAAAGATTTGGACCATCCTATAGCATTTGCGAGCATAAAATTGTCAGAATTAGAGGAGAACTACAATAATACAGAAAAATAATGCCTAGCTATGGTATATACACTTCATATGTTCAAACACTATTTACTGGGATAACACTTCAATATGTTCACAAATCATTCAGCCCTCAAATACCTAGTCAACAAGCCAGTGTTGGGGGGAGGATCTGTAGATGGCTACTGTTATTTCAAGAATTCAATTTTGAAGTAGTAGTCAAACTAGGAAAGATGAATGTAGGACATGATCACCTATCAAGAGTCACCAATGGAGAGGAACTACAAATTTAGAGGATAACTTCTCTTATGCACAGTTGTTTTCGGTACAAATAGTTGATGAATATTTTGTTGATATCATTGAATACTTGAGTACAGGGGTTGAACCACAAATGTTTAATACTGTGCAAAAGAAAAATCTGGTTGTCAGAGCTACAGACTATCAATTGATTGCATGACACTTATATAATATGGGAGAAGACAACATATTGAGAAGGTGTGTCATAAAACATGAAAGGCCTATAATTTTGGCAAAAGCGCAAGAGGGAATAGCTGGAGGACATTATCCAAGAAAAGATACCGTGCATAAGGTATTGCACGTAGACCTAGGGTGGCCAACAATTCACAGAGATTCCAAGGACTATTTCTAGAGATGTGATGTCTGTCAGAGGGTTATTAAACCTAATAGAGGGGATGAGATCCCCCTAAGACCACAAGTAATGTTGCAGGTATTTGAAAAATGGGAAATAGACTTTGTGGGACCAATTAATCCACCAAAAAAGAGGTCATAAGCAAAGGTATATCATTACTGTGACAGAGTACCCAACAATATGGGTGGAATTAGCACCAGTAAAAGATTGTAGCATAGAAACAACAACACACTTATTGTTTGAGCAAGTGATCACTAGATTTGGTTGTCCAAGAATATTGATGAGTGACCAAGGCATTCACTTTATCAACAATACTATTAGGGATATGACTGAGGAATTTGAAGTCTATCATTAGAAGAGTACACCATACCATCCTCAAGAAAATGGACCAATAGAAGCCTTCAAGAAGATCCTAGAGAATTCCTTAACTAAGATATGTAATGTCAACATGGATGATTGCGATTTGAAGATACCAGTAGTATTGTGGGCATATAGGACTACATGCAAAACATTGACAGGACATACACCATTCAAGTTGGTGTATGGAAATGAAGCAGTGGTGCCATTAGAATTTTTGGTACCTATCTTGTGCGTCGCATCAATTACCCACATGACAGAATGAGGAATAGTAAAAGAAAGGATAAGTCAGCTCATGGAGATGGAAGAATACAGGATTCTGGTAGGATTTCACCAAGAAGTACAGAAAGAAAGAGATGAATCCTGGTATGACAGCCATATCAAGAGGAAGAGCTTCAAGGAGGGAGATCTAGTCTTTCTTTATGACAGTAAATATTTTCAACATCAAGGTAAATTCAGAATGCATTGGCGAGGGCCATATGAAGTGAAGATTGTCATAGATGGGGGATTTGTACAGCTAAAATATTTGCAAGGAAAAGAACTGAAAGTAATGATCAATGGGAGTCAGTTGAAACTGTACAGAGATAGTCGACCTCCTTGCACTTAAACCTTACAATGCAGTAAGAAAATATGTACATAGTGTATTATAGTAGAAGTTAAGATTCATAAAATGAGAAAAAGAAATAGAAAGGAGAAAAAGAAGAAAATCCATAAAAAGTAGAAATGGGATACAAATACAAAAAGAACGACGGATATAGAATATTTTGCGATAATAGAACTGCTAGAATTAATAGTACGCTACAGAAAAACTAGTGATTGAAAACATTGCATGGCTGAGAGCAGTTAACACATAGAAAGGCACAACACATAGGAAACACTGCAAAAAATGAAAACGTGACAAACGTCAGTGCAGAACAGTTTCCACTTCGCCATCCTACTATAAATTCTGAAAAGGGGGGGAGATGAATTCATTATTTTTTTTCCTAAGGAGAATAACGCGGAGTTGATTTGAAGAGAAAGAGAGTGCATATTTGTGATAGTAGGTGGAGATTTAGAAGTATGTAGTCCAGATTTCATCATCATGTCGCCACTAAGGGTTGGAGCATCGGGCATGGCCGGTAGAAACTCAAGAACTAGATCTTGGGCAGTGCAAGCGGGCACAAAAGAAGTGCCAACCATAATGGATGTGGATGAAATACACACACTCGAATATGAACCAAACACCATGTGGGTGGAGGAGGAACAAAACTAGAGAAGGAGGTTGGGAAACTAGAGCACGACCCAGAAAGGACAGAATCTGACGTGTCGAGAGGGAAAGGTCCACAACAAGAGGAACATGCCATGGGTTCAKCACCACATGGCCGAGAACTAGGCGAAGAGAAGGGAACAGTGCACAAGGGTGTACCAGAGGTGGGGGCCTCATCCCCACAGTAGAGGAAGAAAGATCGCCCTAAGAGTAGTGCGTAAAGAGTKTCATGGACGCAGGAAGAAGTCACACTTGTCATGCCCAAAATTTTAGAAGGGGTGCACATAGATGATGAGATGGTTGGAGGGGTGAATACRGTGAAGTATCCTAACCATGACGTGGAAGAAACCATTAAGTTCTTGGACTTATCGCAATATAATGACATGGATATTCGGGGAGAGGGTCCATCAGGCGTGCCACTRTTGGAGCCTGTGCAGTCTATCCTCRGGCTCTACAACACAGGCATAATGAAATTTCTTGATATACTGAATTTCRAGCACAGTAAACATATCAACGGCTATGTAAGGCAACTCCTCACACGAGTACATGGAGGGATTTTATGGATGGATAGGCCCATACCTATCAATGTCGATTTGATCGCAGTAATTACTGGGCTACCCATGGATGGGGAGAATCCATAACAATACTTGGAGGACAAAATGAAGTCCAAGGCCATCTTTAATGAAATCAAGGCCAAGTATGGAACAAAGAGAGGCAACATGGGAATCATGATCAGTGACATCAACGATCCCGTGAAAAGATTCACGACCTAACTCTTAGGATGCAAGCTAATGTGCAAATGTCACAAAGAAGAACTGACAGCTGGAGAAGTAGCAGATGTCCTGTAGTGTGCAAAGGGGAGTTCGACGAGATGGGACCCATACTTATTAAATTCATTTTTGGAGGATTGTAAGGATACGTAGAAATGGGGTTCTCAGTTCCACTATTCATGGTTACTCATCCTCATTGCCCTCATAGGATGGAAGGAACCCACCTATAGAAAATATTGTGAGAGAATGGGACAGTGTGGCACATCGCGCTACATTTCACTAAGAAGGAACACAGACTTGAAGAGGAAGAAGGAAAACATGGATATGTTTTTGTGCTACCTAATAGAAATATAGGAACTAATATCAAATACATGGCAAATTTCACTAGAGACTATCCAGGAGTTTGAACAAATTGCCAATTTCAGGGCAACGCACCATAGCCTATGGTTGAAGGAAACGAGGGACACAACCAAGGAGTGGCTACAATTGGATTATTGCGCGATGATGCAGGACATACAGATGGAGTTCTAGGAGTGGCCTGAGGAATGAAAAGTGCATGTGATCCCAAAAGCAGGACCAAGAAAAAAATTTAGACGTCGAGTAGAACAGTCCCCGTGTAAAAGAAAGGCACAAACAGGGTGAACAAGAAGAATAAGGTTGCGCAAGGCCCATTGGGGGGTAGAAACCCACCCAAGAAAAAACCAAGGACACAAACAATACCACATGGTGGTTCCACGCAGGATCCATCGACCACGAAGCAGGAACCAACAAACATGGTGGAACAAGTGTGCATTGCAGAATTAGGGATAGGGACACAAGAGATTCCTGAAGAAGAAGAAAAGGGGAAGGAAACTGACAAAGATACTCAGATTCCAACAACCTCTAAGCCATATGAGGCCCAATGAAAGAGGATAGGGGAGAAAAACTAGTGGCTTTAGAAAGAAGTAAAATCCCCACAAACCACCCTCTTATACATCACTAACCACAGATGATGTGGATTTAGTCACGATAGTAGTCGAGGATAAACTGTCAGAAGTGAGGGAGAACATGGAGAAGCATCAAGATTCAATTTTTGAGAAAGTACAGGTGGTAAAAACTGCACTGGAGTAGTTAAGGATCAGGGCAGAGCAGCAACAGAGAGATCAAGCAACCCAAAGCATGGAAGGAAGGTCTTCCAAAGAAAGAGTCCAGCTTACAATGCATGGGAGAACAAAATTCATAATAACACCAGAGATGTTGTGTATAGAAGAGGAGGCAGTGCAATGGCCCCTCAAGGAAATGCAGACACTGGACTTGGCAAGGCGCAAGATCCTGACAAAGACACTTTACAAACTATAGATTAGTGTCGTGCAGGAAATTCAGTCTCGGGCTAGGACTGATGCGACAAACTTACAAAAAGTTCAGGAAGAAAACAATGCATTACAGAAGGAAATCAACAAAGAAGGGCAAGAAAGATGAGTAGCGCAACAAAATATCGAGGAGATGGAGCAATGCATTAGCGTTGTATTTAACACCATCAACGAGCACGGAGTTAGAGGAAGCATCTTCCTAGGAGAAGATGATAAAAATCGCGTAGACCTTAGAACAATACAAGGATTAAATCAAGGAATTGGAGGAGAGAGAAGTACCTACCACTCCTCCTGAGGTCATTGCACAGCACGAACAAGATGCGACATCTTATGCAGAAAACATCATGCGCACAACATAATGCATCACAGAACTATTTGAGAACAATACCTAGTTGTGGACACAATTGTTAGAAGATGTGAGCTTGCAGGAGCTGCAAGGGACGGAAGACAGAGTGCATGAAGCAAAGATAAAACAATGATAAAATATGTTTTCATTTCCTGAGAGAATCAATACTACCGCTAAAATAAAGACACTACAGGCATAAGAGAAAATTGTACATCCGCAAAAGATTGTGTGATGGGCTCAATTGGAGCCCTTACAGAAGAAGGCAAAGCAACTGGTCATGGAGATAGACACAAAAAAAGTGCACATCGAATAGATAGGCTTGAAGGGGGTAGATATATTAAGACCTCCAATCACTGTGCAGGTGGTAGAGGCAATGATAGAGAAGAGAAACCAAGCTCAGGAGCTATGCCAGTGGATAACCAATATGTACGCCACATTAGCACAAGCAGTGATAGATGTTGGAGTTATGAAGTGACTCAGGACGAGTCACGATGTTAGTTTTGGGGGCAAGTTTGCATAGGGAAATTTTGGGAAAAATCGAAGAAGTTTTGAAGGAATCATAGCATCACCGAAAAATAGGGGAGCACGTCAGAAATAAAGGAAACGCAGCATCGAGAAAAGAGGAAAATCATCATGTGAGTCATGCATGCGGGAAAACCTAACCACATTAGGGTTATGGTTTTTGTAAGATATTGTAAAGGCTGATAAGCCAAGAATAAGGATAAATAAGTACCTAGGAGGTCCAAGTCGGAGTTCTAGCATGTTAGAGAAGACTATTTTTTGTAGCTAGGAGAAATATGGTAAGATATGTTACCTTTTTGTAAGTTCTTGAGTTGTAGGAGAGTCAAGAAACTCGATATCGAGGGTTAGATCACATGCTGAGGAGCCTGGTGTGATCTAGTTAGCCTCAACAGGGATCGGAGAACCTATTATGATTGTAAGATCATAGATTGTAGTGTGCGCATCGCCATCTATTGCAGAACCATAATAAAATATCTTGAGAACCATACCTTTGTGGACATATCCTAGGAGGGGGTGAACCACGGTAGATTGTGTTTTATGTGAAATGATTATTGTTTATGTATTTTTTGTTGATGGTTAAATATTAGATGAAAGTCTTGATGAAGTAGTCGGATCTATTGATTTACACGCATGAGTAACGAATGACGGAGTATTTAATATATATGGATGATATACCAAATGAATGAAGATCACAAAGTACAATCCCATATCCCCACTCTTTCATAGACTGCAAGAATCTGAGAATTGTATTCACCCATAGAACTATCTCAGGTGATACTACGCAATACACTATGTGTGTTTTGTTGCCTTCTGGTTTACCAGGAAGGCCGATAGTTTTATAGGGCTTTGTTGGAAGCTTGTTCATATCTGAACCTGGTTCAACCTAAGAAGTAGGAAGAGATATTAGTAACCAACAGTTGGCTTCCTTTGAACAAGAATCCATCTTGAATTAGATACTCTATCTGTTGGCTTATGTCCCTTACCAAAGGGTTCTCACATTCATAAGCCTCTTTAAAGTCTGGATCTTCATGATACATTTCCTTAAGGTATTCAAACCCTAAGGTCTCCACTTGAAATTCCTGCATAGTCAGACATCTTCTGCTCAAACCATCAACAACTTTGTTAGTGCTACATCTAATGTGCTTAATAACAAGAGTAAAATTCTGCATAAATTCTACCCATTTAGCATGTCTTTGGTTCAACGTCTCCTTTCTGGTTATGAATTGTAAATCTTGATTATCACTGCACAAGACAAACTCCTTTGGAATAAGATAGTGCCTCCACTTTTTCAGATCTTTTATTACAACATAAAATGCTTTATCATATGTTGAATATTTTCTCTTAGTGTCATTCAGATTCTCACTAAAATAAGCAACAATCTTATTGTCTTGGCTCAATACTGCACCAATATCTAATCCACTTGCATCATGTCTTACTTGAAATATCTTCTTGAAATCTAGCAGAACCAGAATCGGTTATTCTGTTATCTTCTCATTTAATACTCAGACACTTTTTTCAGCTTCTGTTGTCCAATTAAAATACTTATGTTTTTTCTTTATGATGTCCAGTAAGGATGCACAAATGCCTGATCAATTTCTTGTAAAAACACGCTAATCCATGGGAGCTTCTCACCTCAAATATTCTTCTCGGAGAAGGCCATTCTTTAATTTCCCTCACCTTTTATGGATCCATCTTCAATTCATTTGAAAATATCACAAAATCGAAGTATATGAGTTATGTCTTCATGAAAAAGAATTTCTTTAGATTTATCAGCACCTTCTCCTGTTGCAACCTCCTCATTACTAATGTCAAGTGCCTTAAGTGAACTTCTTCACTTTTACTGAAGACTAGGATATCATCCAAATATACAATAAAAACCTTACCTATGAATGAAATCCTTTAGTACTTCATTCATCAATCTCATGAATGTGCTTGGGGCATTTGTTAAGCAAAATGGCATAACAAGCCACTCATACAATCCTTAATTCATTTTGAATGTTGTCTTCCATTCATCTCCCTCTCTCATTCTTATTTGGTGATAACCACTCTTCAATTCTATCTTGGAAAAATAATTTTCTCCACTCAAGCAATCCATCAAATCATCCATTCTGGGAAACAAAAATCTATACCTAATGGTGATCTTGTTGATGGCTCTAGAATCTATGCACATTCTTTAGCCTCCATATTTCTTTGGACTCAACACTATTGGTACTATGCATAGACTCAAACTCTCTCTAACCAAACCCTTATCCAGCAACTCTTGGACTTGATTCTTGACCTCTTCATTCTCTTTAGGTTTCAACCTATATGCTTCTTTTTTTGAAAACTTGCTCCTGGAATAGGTTCAATGTGATGATTGATACTCCTAATGGGTGGTAAATAATGAGGTAACTCATCCACCACTATATCAGCAAAATTATCCAATAATTCATGAATTTCCATAGGCAGATCATCCACAAAAGTACTTGTAAGGATGAATTTTGGATTTCTCACCACAACAAACTACATCTCATGTTCCTTCTTGACTTCATTCAAGAGTTCCTTCCCACTCATGAGAAGTATGCTTGGTATAGATTCTTCCTTCACTTTATTATCCTCCATTGGTAGAAACATATGTGTACGACCATTCTTCTCAAGGGTATAAGTATTTTTCCGCCCATCATGTTTGAAATTTCTGTCAAATTTTCATGTTCTTCCCAACAAAACATGAAAAACGTCCATGGGTATTACATCACACAAAATCTCATCTTTATAACCTTGTATATTAAATTCAACATTGTACTGTCGACTTACTATGACTTGGTGTCCTTTCTACAGCCACAATACCTTGTATGGGTTTGGATGTGCAGTTGTCTCCAAATCCAACTTTTCCACCATTTTTGTGGATACTACATTATCATTTCTCACACTATCCATGATCACCTTGCATACCCTATCCTTGGTCTTGAAAGTAGTCCTAAACATAGTGTTTCTATGAACTGGCTATTTTTCTTCTTTATCTGGTTTTAAGATAACTTTCCTCATCATGAGGGACTTCCCATCTTTCGTTGCTTCTACCTCCACATTCCTTCTTTGAGCTTTGGAAATGTGAGCTTCTCCACCTCCTTCTTTATTCTTCCTCTCAGGACAATCCCAAGACATATTCCATTTCTTTCCACAGGAATAACATTTCACTTATCCTCCTCTTCCTCTTCCTCTTCCTTGATAAAAATAATTTATGCCACCATATTATCCACCTATGGAACATTTTTCTCTTTCTATATGACTGTGATAATTTCTATCTTCGGGTTTGGCTATCTGTAACTTCTCTCAGACATTTCCCTTACCTCTGTTTAGGCTTCTTCCTATGTTTCGTTGTCTTTTATTTTTGGCCAACTTCTCCTCTGCTTTCAGTGCCACCTAATAAACATCTTCCACTGTTCTCATTTTCATCATGCTAACTTCATCCTAGATTTCATATATCAAACCATTGATATACCTGTAAACCTTTTCTTCATCGCCCTCATGATGTCCTGCTCTGATGTTTAAAATTCCTTTATGTATTCCTTCACTGCAAACTCTATCTCAGGTTCTGCAATTTTATGAACATATTTATCCGATAGTCCTTGGGTATAAACTTATCCTTTAACTTAGATACCATCTTATCCCAATTTTTTTTTTTCTTACCCTTGCTCCTTCTTCCAACCTGCAGTTCATCCCACCACAATGTTGCATGTCCTTTTAGCCCTATGACAACATGATTTACCTTATTCTCATCATATATCTCCTCATATTCAAAGTACTTATCTAAATCACTTATCCAATCCAACATCTCCTCAACTTCCAAGTTTCCTTCATACATTGGGACTTCCATTTTTTCTCTAGCTCCAATTTTCACAATAGCCCTCAGCAAGCATTCCTCTACATCTTCTTCTCATGCAGCTCCTTCTACTTCCATTTCTTCACTCTCAGCTTCACTAATGTCACCAACATCAGGTGATTTCCTATGTGTTGTCTCCATGTCGTCCAATCTCGCAAGGAGTTGCTTCATCTCTTCTTCCATGGATGGATTTGCTACAAGTATGTCCCTGTGTCCTCTTGGTAGCATGGTTCCAAGATGTCTCCTTTGTGGCATAATACTAAACCTCCCTAATGATCCAAATTTCAGGCTTTGATACCACTTGATGCAGACCCCACCCTCTCCTAGGGTCCACGTGACCTCCCGATCTAAGGATCATTCAAATCATGAGTCAAATCGGCACTTCAGGCCCTATTGAGCCCCCCAAAACCATTTACCCGGGTCCTCATATCTCCCGACGCCAAAATGCAGAAAGATCTCTCCTTCTGATTGATGTACTACACACGTTCTTCACACTTCGGGCTTTGGCCATTCCAATACTTAACACTTACAAATCCACCGGACTGTCGAATTGGAAAAGTCTCAAACCACCGAATAGGGGATCGATGATTCATGTTCCCCACTAATATCAATGACCCACAATGCTTTGATGCTTTGTCTTCAGAGAATTTAGAAGCACCACACACAACAATCTCCTAGAGTGTCGAATTGGCGAACCTCTGGAGGATCCAACGATTCACAATTCTCCACCAATATATGGTGTAGATATTTTCTAGGCCTCCGAGCTCCAGAACTTTTCAAAGAAACCCTCCACTGATTTTTTGGAGAGCTAGGCCTCTGGATTGTCCTATCTCCTACCACATTTCTGCAAAGATTGATAACTCTCAATCACTTTTCCACTTCGGGCTTCAGAGACTTTTGTAGCATGACACTCCAATATTCTACAGTGCTCTGTCATCATAATCCCATATCTAGCGCCATGTGTCCACATTTATGGACGGATCGAATAAAATTTGTTCTCCAGGCGTTCTCGACCCCAACTGCTTTTGTCCAAATTTCCTTCAGAGTGTTGGATCCAATGACACCTATCCACCGAGATCAACAATGGATACAAGCTCCATTGTTCGAAACTACGGGAGTTCTCACAATTCTGCGCTCAGTTTCCTCCATAGTGTTGGACCTCTGGATCTCTTGCCACATGTACTTCCCTCGGTCAATGGTCCTTATCAACTCTGAGCTTCGAGACTCTGGAGAGATCGAACTCCCCTTCACTCTATTATCYTGTATTTCCTATCMTCTAGATCTCATGATCTGAATATGCATSTCCTTGAYGATGGACGACTCTGATGAGCTCCGGGGCTTTGGGAATTTGGGGGGGTTCCTCCACTCCTAACTTCTTCTGAAGTTATAATCCACCGAAGTACATGTAATATTAACACGTGTCCTCAAGTTTTGTATGGCCACAATTGACTTCAGCCTTTGGGACTTCATGGATCCTGACTTCTCCACACATCAAATATTTTGAATATGCCAAGTTTGAAGGACTTCGCCGATTAAACCTCGTGCAACTTCTCCTGATCCAATGGCTATCCTCTCTCATGAAACCTATCAAATGTATATTGACCATATACCTTCAATAACTCATCCTTTGTTCTCCACACACACGAATTTTTTCGAACATGCGAAGTCTCAACAACTCATGGGGTTAAACCCCACGCTGCTTCCCCATATCTAAGGGTGATGAAAGACCATGGATCCTCCCGAAAAGATTTCAATTGTTCAAATCTTAAAAAAATGAATCTTCCTCTCCTTAAATATTATGACCTCTATCCTTACTGAGCTTGACTACACGAGATAAATAGGATCCCTAGCACCCTCCTGTGCACTCCTCTAGCACTTTAAATCTCTTGACTTAAATTTTTTCTAAGTCCCTCCTCCATAACTCTTGTACTCTCTATCACTTTTGAGATTTGTTCCTCCAAGGTTTATAGACCTCGGGCACACTCCTTGCATCCCTGGAACTTCCAACGAGTTCTAGACTTATATATTTTTGATAAAATATTCGTATGCACTCCTTGGGTTCATCTCCTCTAAGACTTCTTCAACACTTAAACAAAGTGTTTTCCCGATGCACCCATTGCATGGGTCTTCTCCAATATTTTCTCTCTGTCGAACAATTGTGCACTCTTTTCACTTCAACTAAAAAATTTTGCACTCCTTGTACTTCAAATTTAAATTCACGTTATCTCTTTTGATCTTCTGATTCTATCTCGACTCGACCTACGCACTCCTTGCAGGCACTATGCACTCCTTGCACCAATAATCTCAGAAGAGAAACAAATTAAATTTACAAAAACATCAAAGGTTCCCACACTTAACCATGAAAAACATATCCATGCATAAAAGATACATAAACAGATAAAAAACAAAGAGCATAAAGAAACATCACATGTACCAAATTAATTCAGATAAACACAACACCATACATTTGGAATCAAACCTCTTTGTTCTATTCATTCATTAAAATATGTACATGAACTCATACAACTCTCTGCAACTCTTCATAAGCTTCAACTGTTCTTTTAGAAACAATAACAATAACAATGAGCAACCTCATTTGGGCATAAAATACATATATTTATACATGGAGAGGATTCTTGAGCCTTCCCTCTAGACCACCTTAGCATTATCCTATCATAGTTAATACATTCATCTACCAAGGACTATTACATTGAATGGAAATTACATTCAGATATGAGGCGATACTCAGTATATGTACAACCTTGTTTGATCATTAAGGTGATTACAACTTCGGCGGCCTTATGTGATGGCTCAAGCCTCAAAACATTTAAAATATTTAAATTACAATCCTTTCAAAAAATAATGATGCCCTCTCCTTGGAATTCAAAAACAATTTAAAATTTGTGCGTTGGGTGTTTAGTTGTCCTCCACTTTGCTTCTTTAACTACTGATGGCAGTGCTCCTACATCACATTGGGAAAGACCTCCTACTTGTGCTAGGAGGTCATATTCACTCATGTGGAATGTATACTATGTAGCTACTTTTTTATTAATATGAATATGTACTTTCATTCAAGTTGGGAGGTTTTAGGAAAACCGGGAAGTTTTACATGACATCTTATTTAGTTTATGTTATAGTCTACAACCACGTTTTTTAGGACTTGCCTCGAGCTAGGAATGTACATTTCAAAACGGATCCAGTACAGTTCTAATATCCAACATTATGGAAGCATAAGGCTCCATACAACTTTTATGAGGTACAAAATTATTTCTTGGCCTTCTTCAAAAGGTTAATTCACGGTCCTACCAAATCTAGGTTGTCATTGGAAGTTGCAGCCTTTCTAGTAGAGAAAGAAATCTTTGAGACTTTGGAATATTTTAGTTTTATCAGACTCTATGGTTTATAGGGAAAACCCTCTTTGCTACCTTTCTATTTCTTTGAAAAATTATTCACTATCAAAGTGTGCAAACAATACAAATATTTGGAACATTTCTTTAATGAAAAAAGAAAACATTTACTATCGAAAATTGGAGAAATTAATGTAAATAATATTTCCCATTTGGATGAATTTTCCACTCATTTTGATCATTTTAATTTAAATAAAATTCATTAAATTTATGGTTTTGACCCTAATAATTTATTCTCGGAACACATGATTGAAATTGGGTATGGTTCATCATTTAACAAGTCTATTCAATTGGAAGAAGGAAGAGGAGACAATCAAAACCCTCTAGAGGTATCAATTGAAAAGATCCTTGATGACATTGATACATTGGTCAATACAAATGACCACTATAATAAATGGGGGCGAAATACAATAGGTAGAAACATAGGATCACCAATTTTTTATCAAAAACATTCTTCGACCAGAGCAAAACCTCATGACAATAGTCAAGAACAAAGGAAATATTCTACTAGAAACTCATATGATGGAGGAGATAAACACCCTTCCAAAAGGGTAATTGAAATAGCACACATATTTCATGTATATACAAAAGTAAAAATAGAAGTTGTTCATAAATAAGGCCATGAAATACCTAAATCTGAACTTAGTGTAACAGATATGGATGTTGGTGATATAATAGAAGATCCTAGTTGGGATAGACATAAACTGGTTGAGAGTAGAACAATAGCATAAGAATTGGATTCTTAGGAGCCAATTATATTTGAAGAAGAATATGTCACCTTGCACCAATGGCCTACAACAAAAATTAAAATAATTTGTTGCTTGAAAAAGTGAATTTGAAAAATAAAAACATTTCTGAAAAGTGGAAATCGGAAATTGATTTCCAAGGAGTAAAACCCTCGAAAGTCATGGAATTTCATGAAGCAACAGGTGAATCTTTGAAATAATCTATTGATGATATAGAGAAAGAAACCCTTATTCTAAAAGAAAGTGAAATAATTGGAGAACTCTCTACTTCCAAGACCCCTATTTGTTGAGCCCATTGTTGCCATACAACCATTAAACACTAGAATTTGTACCATAGTCCATTTCGATATTGAAAGATTCATCAATCCTATTAATGTTTGTTAGGAAATACATTGGAGAAAACATTTAGAAAATGATTGTTTTAATCCTTGAAATATGGGAAATAGAAACAAGTTCAGGTACTCTCTCGACAAGTATTGTACATTTTAAAGAGTATCTCCAAAAGGACCTATAAATTTATGAGTTTTTATAAATAAGTTGTTGGTATCTTTTGACAAAATTATTTGTTAAGAACCAAACATCAATATAGCATAGAAAAACCTCAGGA
>ML781349.1:577122-589192 GCA_009831015.1 Picea engelmannii | reverse complement strand
GGTGGATAATAAGATATAATATTAAATTAGGTTACGTATCCCACAAGGGATAACATATTAAATACATGAGGATAAGTAATAAAGGAGGGATAAGGGTATTAACGGCGGGAGGATAAGGGGTAATAAAAGAGTTAGGTAGGGAGTTAATGGGGGAGGAGTGTCGGTGAAGGAGGGATAAGGGAGGAAAGGAGTTGGGGGGGAAGGATCATTCTACGGGGAGTTGACCATGGATTTTGGGGAGCTCTGAGTATTGCAGAGAGGGAGGAATTTTGTGATTAGCATTGACACAGTGGACCGGGGTTGCTGGGGGTTTTGGGCACGGAGGGCTAGGATATCTGTTGATATCCTAGGGCTAGGAGCTAACTAGTCGGCAGGGAGGTCGCTTTTGGGTAGTGTTCTAAGGAAGCGGGAAGGAAGCAAGTTGCGGACAACAGGAAGGATTATTAGCATCAGAGTTATGGTATTTAATTCAGATTTATGCATTGTTTTAATTAGATTATTACTCATTGATAAATTTTACTTGCGTTAGTGTTGAGAAAATTTGGAATTATTCTTCTTCTATAAACCTAGTAGAAATTACTGTACATTTGGTAGAATTACTAGAGGTTAATTTAAAATCAGTCTTTACATTAAATACTCCTTTCAAAATTTCAATTACAAGAACAGTTGGATTCCTTAAAGCTTTCATGGGCAACTGAGTTCAATAACTTAACTGAATATTCCAAAGAAGAAAGTGGAGAAGTGGTTAATTCGATATGTAAATAAAAATAAAGATACACTTCATCAATTGGGCTTTGATTTCAAAGATATGGAAAATGAATTGTTTAAAACCAAGACTAAGAAAGAAATAATGGTTTCTCCTGTGCAGTAGTATATTGGAAATTTGTTAAAGAATGCCTTAGTTAAGATAACACAAATAGATCTACAAGGATTTGTTAATACCATTAAAGCACCTCCAGCCCAAAATCCTATAAAGGAGACATAAATAAGTAAATTATGAAGAGTTTGGATTTTTGTTGGGCTTATAGGCTGACCCAGGTTCTGATCTCAAACGTTCCCAACAAAACCCTCAAACTATTGGCCCTCCTAGTAAACCAGAAGGAAACGTTGTGCATAGAGTGCACATCGTAGTCTCACCTGAGATAACTTATGGAGGAATACAAGACCCAAATGTCTTCAGCCAGGGAAGGGATCGAGACTATACTCTATTCCTATTCCTCATGCATCACGTTTATTATCCATTCCTTTAGACCTGGTATTCATTCATTAATCAAACTATGCATGCATGTTGTCATAATTTAAGCTAAACATTCATTCTTTAATTTATAAATAACATAACCCTAAAACAATCATTTAGACACATTAACACGTCAGGTTTATCATGGTTCACCCCCCTAGGGCTACGTCCACAAAGATATGTCTCTTCTTCTCTTTTATTCATCATTCTTCAAAATTTTCACCGCGCACATTACATTCTTCAGGATTACAATAAAAAAAATAGGACCAATTTCATCCATGAGGCAGACTAGACCACACCAGGCTCCACATACTATGACCTAACCCTTAAAAACTAGCTTATTCAGACCAAAACTATTGTCTCCTTGACCAAACACTATTATACCTCTTAGGCCTTTATTTATACTATTCTATTGGCCTATATACATTACATTCATATCAAAATCCCCAACCCTAACATGGATAGGTTTGTCTACATGTGTGCCATGTTTCGTTTCCTCCATATATGGCGAGTGCTCCAAAAATAGGATTTTATTTCCCAAAATAGGGCTGCACCAATAGGCCCCCAACATTGACATGTGGCTCGTCCAGAGAAACTCATCCTTAGTTTACATTCTAGATTTCTGTTTGCAACTCATGGAACACCTTTTCCAACTCAATGATTTTCTCTTTAACTTATGTGCTTTTCTCTACCATATTTTCCACACTCTGCATTGTAATGTGCACTGCCAGCATTTCCCTGCATTCTGCATGCATTTTCTCTATGTACCCTTTCTCTTCTTGTAGTTTTTATATCATCCTCTCTGCTTCCTATTGTAATGGCTCCAACTGAGCCTGTCTTGATTTCTTGTCAGTCTGTGCATCCTTCAACTTTTCCTACAGTTTCTTTATATCTTGCACACTCCTCATCTTCTCCAGGATGGCCATTGCCTTATGTTGCTTCTTTAAGTCCTAAATGTCTACAGTTATCTTCTCTTACTTCTAGTACAATTGTTGTATTTTCTCATCTTCTTCCATGCTATTCCACATTTGAGAAATCATGTCATATAATTCTTCCATTTCCTTAGCTTCCTGTGTAATATTTTTTATGTGTGCACTAGCCTCCTGTTCTCTTTGATATCTGAATTATGGGAGTGTAGTAGGGCTCAATTTTTCCATTAGCTCTGTGATCTGTTGTTTTTATTTCTCCATGATCTGCGCAATCCTCTTAAACTTTCCTTCTAGTGTAACTTCCATCTCCAGCGCGTAGTCTGGTATGTTTTTATAAACTAATGTCAGTCCATTTTCTAATATATATGTGCATATATTCTTCTTGTCCTTCTCCATGGTCAATTGATCACAATTAATTTGTAACACCTCTGTAACCTCCCTGCCAATTTCCAAGTTAGTAGCATCTTCGTGGGTTCTGGATTGGACTTCTTGCATCACACTTGCTTGTAGTCTGTATATTTCCTTTGTAGGTATCTTCCCCATAACCATATCAAGTTGTTCTATGTACCTAACTGGATTATGTGTTGTCTCCTCATAAATTCTCAACATTTGTTATGTGACCTTGAAGGTGTCGTTTCCATTCACCACTGTCTGAATTGTTTCTCCCTGTTCCTTTTGTGCAGGTTCTTGATGTGTATTCTCTGTCTGTTTCACTATAGGAATCTGAAGCCTTTGTAGAGTATCATGGACTTCTACCATCTTAGCCATGATCTCCTCCATTTGTTCCTCTACTACGCATACTACATCTTCTCTTATGTCTTGGAATTTTTTGGCCACTAACTCGACATTGTCCTCTATACTCGTTATTACTGGAATCTTCTTATGATATTTCTTTTTATTTCATGTTTCATTTTCATGTCTTCTGTGAGGTTTGTGCCTCATTATTCTTCTTCTATGCATCCTCCTCCTTGGGCCAAGAGGTTTTTCCATTATTGTCATCGCCCTTTAATTATGCATGTGACATTGTTTCTTTATTCCTGGGATTTTTCGTTGTTGCGTTGCCTCCCTAATCTTGAGCATGCTCTGCATCTTTCTTTGTGTGGTATGTTGGGATATATTGTTTCTTTGAGGGCCATGCCTCTTATTGATCCTTTATTTTGGCTCCTTTCTTTGTTGTCGGCATCTTCCACTGCGTGGGCCAGTATTTTACAATCTAGTCGACCTCTTCCCTTGATGCATAGTATCACATTTCCAACCACTTTTTCTTCGGGTCCCTTATGGCCTGGATCCAGATGTGATGTTTGGATGCCTTAAAAATGGAAATCCCTCTATTATCCTGGACTACCTCAATAGGAAACCTCCATACATTGTTTTCTTTCTATTGCATGTCTTCCAGAAACATGGCAAACACTGTGTTGTTTGCTTGTTGATTCTTATTGTCCGTAGCTTTCTAGAGGGTTTCATATCTCATTGCGTAGAACTTCCCCTACATGTATACAAAAGATAAGAACTTTGGTTCATATCATCTTTGACACTTTCCCCAACATATATTCTACTGTGACCACGACATCCGAGATGTAAGGTAGTGTGATCTCTTTTACATCTGACGCCTTCATTTTCTGGCCGACGGCTGGGTGGCCTTCTACTTATTTTTTTTGTCATTTCTTCTTCCTCTCCTTCGGTCTCTAGTTGGCTTGTAGTATCCTTGACTAAAATATCCTCTGCAACATGTATTTTTTGTTGTTCCTTAATTCCCTCGAGTTCTGTAGGTTTTTTGGGTTAGGGTTTGCACTGCCATTGGAGTTTTTTGAGCTCTGACCCCTTTCTACTTATGCAATCGTCGATGTTTCCTCCTCTACATTGGTCAGGATGATCAACTTTGTCGCTAAGGTTGTGACATCTTCCAAGTCTACAACATCCTCAGACTATGTCATTCTTTGCTTCTTCTGGACTATTGAGTAACCCTAACATATCGCCCTGGGGTGCTAACCTTCGGGGGTGTCATATTGTATGCTTAGTGGTTAATTTTTATCTTCATCACATGATTTATCCTAGGTTGTGCTCTTCATATCTCTATTCTCTCAAAAATATCGAAGTGTCAAACTTGCTCATGCGTTTCCCTTTTTATAAACTCGACCATTAATATTTTGTCTGATTTTTCACTTTTTCCGGTCATTTGCTTAGTGTCCAATTTTCCTGTGCATAGTATTCCAAATTACGTTGCATCAATTTCCACACGATGTCATTCTTGAATCAATTATTCCTATTAATTACTTATTTTTGTGTTTTTCCTCCTTTTTCTCTTTTTTTTTCCTTTTACTTATTTTATCTCCTACTATTTACAATATGTACAAGTCTACTTGTTGCGTTGCAACTATTGAGAGTGAGTAGGGAAGTTGTCCCTATACAGTTTAGTCGACTAGCATTCACCATTATGTGCATTTATTTTCCTGTCAATTCCTTTCGCTGCAAATATCCTCCATCTGTGACATACTTCACTTCATATGGCCCTAGCCAGTGCATTCTAAACTTACCGAGATGTTGAAAATATTTGTTGTCATAGAGGAGAACTAGATCTCCCTGCTTAAAGATCTTCTTCTTTATGTGTCTTTCATGCCAGGATTTTTCCCTTGATTTATGCACCTCTTGGTGGAATTCGGACAAAATCATGTCTTCTTCAATTTCCATAAGTTGACTAAACCTTTCTTGTATTACGCCTCTTTCTATCATATTTATAATTGTTGCAATGCGCAGACTGGGTACCAAAAATTTTAATGGAACCACTACTTCTTGTCCATACACCAATATGAATGGTGTTTGTCCTATAAACTTCTTTCATGTATTCTGGTATGCCCATAATACTACTGGTATTTTAAAATCCCAATCATCTTTGTTCACATTACAAATCTTTGTCAAGGAATTCTCCAAAATATTGTTGAAATCTTCTACTATCCTATTTTCTTGAGGATGATATGGTGTACTCTTACGGTGATAGAATTAAAACTCCTCAGTCATAGCCTATATGGTACTATTAATAAAATGGGTGCCTTGGTCACTCATCAAAATCTCGTGACATCTAAATCTTGTAATCACTTTCTCAAATAAGAAGTGTGTTGTTGTCTCTATGCTGCAATATTTAACAGGTGTCGCTTCTTCCCATCTAGTTAAATATTCAATTGCAGTAATGATGTATATTGTTCCTAACCTTCTTGCTGGTGGATTAATAGGTCCAAAAAAATATATTTCCCACTTGTCAAATACTTGAAGAGTTACTTGGGTTCTTAAGGGCATCTCATCTCTCTTGTTGATCTTTCCAACTCTTTGACAGACATCACAGTTCTGGAAATATTCTTTTGCATCCTTATTAATTGTTGGCCACCATAAACTTGCACGCAATAATTTCTTAGTGGTATCCTTTCCTGCATAGTGTCCTCTAGCTATACGTTCATGACCTTCTGCTAGAACTATGGGTCATTCATGCTCCATCACACACCTTCTCAAAATGCTATCTGTGCCCAACTTGTATAAATGACTTGCAATTAGTTGATAGTTTGCAGTGCTAACTACCAGTTTTTTCTTCTTCATGGTACTAAAATCCTTTAGCGCAACTCATGTGCTCAAGAATTCAATGATATTAGCAAAGTACTCATCATCTATCTGAACTGAAAATAACTCTGCATCAGGGAAAATGTCTTCTAAGTTAGTAGGTTCTTCTCCATTGGTTATCCTTGATAAGTGATATGGTACTGCATTCAGTTTCCCTAGTTTAACTATTAATTCAAAATCAAATTCTTGGAACAATAATAGCCATCTACAGATCCTCCCACCCAACATTGGCTTGTTGACTAGATATTTGAGGGCAGAATGATCTGTGAACATTTTAAAGTGCTTGCCCAATAAGTAGTGTCTGAATTTATGCAATGCATACACCATGGCTATACCTTGTCTTTCTGTTGTGTTGTAATTCTGCTCTGAGTCTGATAACTTCCTTCTTGCAAAAGCTATAGGATGATCTAAGTCACCTGCTCCTACTTGCGCCAAAATTGCTCTAAGTTTTATTTATAATGCATCTACATGAACATGAAATTTAATTTCCCAATCAGGAAAAACTAAAATAGGTGTTGTCACCATATTTTCCTTCAAAGTATCCAATCCCTGTTGACAATCCTCGTTCCACAGAAATTTGGTGTCCTTCTTCAACAAATTTTCCATTTGCATGGTAATTTGTGCATACCCCTTAATAAACTTCATGTAGTACCATGTATGTCCAAGTGTGGCTCTCAATTGGCATATTGACTTTGGTTGTGGTAAGTTCACAATTACAACAATGTTAGTAGGGTCAACCAGTAACCCTTGTCAGCATACCACATGTCCTAAAAATATCCTAAAAGATGTGCTAAAAATACATTTCTTGATTTTCAATGAGATCTAACATTACCTACAACTATCCAACATTAGTATTAAGACTTCTACATGATCTTTCAAAAGACTAAAAACAATCCAGTCATCCAAGTGTACTTCTAAGAACTTATGTATGAAATATTTAAAAACATCTATGACCACCCTTGAAAAGATAGTTGGTGCACTCTTCAAGCCAAAGGGAATAACTATATACTGATAGGATCCCCATTCTATAGAAAATGTAGTCTTATGCCTATCCTCTAGAGCTATTTTAAGCTTATGGTAACCTGAGAATTTGTCTGTGAATGAATATGTCTCTTGGCCTCCCACATTCTCCAAGACCTCATAAGTAAAATGAGTACGGAAAGGATCATGTAAGAAAGCATCATTCAATTTCCTTAGATCTACACAAATTATTATTCCCCCTTGTTTATTTTCCTAGACCACCATGGGACTGATCCATTTGGATTCTTCCACTGTCTCTATGATACCAACTGTTGGCATAAGCGTAGACCCAGGGTTCAACGCTACAACAACACACCAACAAAACCCTAACTACCGGCCCTTTCGGTAACACTTGTGAAGCAGATGAAGTCTCACTCGAGGTAGAGGCAGGGGTGGTTGCAGGACTCCAGTGTCTGCAACCTTAGCTGGGACATAGATCTATGACTGAAACACCTTAATAGGGCACTTAGAAGTTATATTTCATCAATATCCAGTCTTATTTTACATCTAAGTTAAACCCTAATTACATAGCATTGCAGTATTTAACCATATCTACTATATTCAAGCACTAAGCACATCCACATGGGCCAGATCTAGTATTCATCCATACTATTAATCACATAGCATTAAAATATCTATCTACCATTCATCTATATCGAAGAACTAAGAAAATTGACATATAAACACACCAATACATCACACAAAGTAGAGAAAGAAAGAATGTACGTGGTTCACCCACACCCTAGGGCTACATCCACCGACTCTTCGTCTTCTTTATTAGCTTCTTCAATCAGTTACATGCACAGAGCTACAAAAACCCTACTCCATAGAGGACAATAGATCTACACACCTCACTAGATCCTCCTTCCTCGGGCTAGGTTACAGCACTAAGCCTCTTCCCAATCTCTTACACTTGCTTGCACTGAGCTCTTCAAGCCTCATATAGTATGCACAAAATCAATATCTACTCAACACTTAGCAATTTTGATCACATAGATTGAACTCAAGCACTTAGTACACTGGCTTTAGCACCACTTACTTACATTGCCTAGATACTTATTTATACATTACAAAATGGGCCTAAACATGGGTAAACCCATGGGTTGACACTCCCATACCAGTTACATAATATCGAATCATGAAAAGGGCCCTAAAAGGGGCCGAGATCCCATGATCTCCGCTTCGTCTTGTGCTCTGCCTTCGACAGCTTGTCGAAGTCCCAAAAATAGGTCAAACCTGACCAAGGATCCTCAAAACTTGGTCAAGGGCCAACATGCCCCCAAAACTCACCTGTGACTAATCCCAAGTCACTATGATATGGGTAGCTCAGTTTCAAATGCCTCGAGCTTGGCTCGAGCTACTTTGACTTGTTGTTGTGCCACGGCCTCCTGTTTAGTGAACTCTTGTATGATTGCTTCGTTGACAGGTCCCTTTAGGTGTTGTTCAACTGCAGTGACGACTTTCTCTAGTTTTGATCCTCAGCCTTTGATCTCTGTGAATAGTTGGTAAGCCTCACCCTGTACAGGTTGGAGCCTCTGAGTCACTTCCATGACTTTGATCTAAATGGTTTGGACCTACTTCTAGGTAGTGCGTTGCTCTTGGGATCACTTCATCCTTTCAACAACTGACAGGGGCTTCAACTGCGCCTCTATTATTTCTGCTTGATACTTTACCTCTTGGAGCTATGACTCCAGTGTCTTCATTTCTAGATTCTCAATGAGACTCTCATACGTTTGGGCACTGCGATCACTCAATTTCTTGCATTCCATGGCGAGGCCCTTGATTCTTTCAACTACGCTTCGGGAAGTTGCTTCTCTTTGATCCCTTGCATCCTGTGGAGTGACGGGCATTGTGCGGAGCTCTAAGTATACAATTCATTGATGTAGTTGTTGGATACATTCTGTGAGATGCTCTACTTGATGCGTGACTTGGTATTCTGCCCATGGTTCTAATATTTGTTTTCTCCTTTTCAAACTTCATATAGAGAGAAACCTTCTCCTGCTCTTCAAGTCGGTATTGTTCTATGAGTACTCCTTGCACTTGCTTCAAGACCTGGGTGTCTTTTTTAGTTTCTTCATGTGCTCGTCGAAGGTGAGCTTCGGTTGCATTTGCTAGTCGGTGGAGTTGGGCTGGCTAATCTCCCAACTTTGGTTCTCCCGATGGCAAGGGTGTAGTGGACACTACGCGACTAGACTGAAGGAACTATTGTACCCCTCAGAGTTCGACCTCAATTCTTTCATACATTTCCTCCTTCTTGGCTTCTTGTTTCTCCATGATTTCCTACGAGGCATCGTTTAGGGCTGCTATGATGAAGTCAAAATCATCAGTAGTGAGTACAGTCTGCATCTTGGTCATGGTGGCTCTGGATTTCTTCCGGGAAGAAGGTTTTAGGGGAGAAACCTTCCTCTTCTTCAGGGGATCGGTCTCATATCTAGGTGTTGTTACTTTGCCTTGTTTCTGTTCAGTTTATTTTCCATTTATCTCTTCTACTTTTTCATCACCCCCTCGGTCAGGTGATACTGAAGCAGTCTTGCATGAGGCACTGCTTAAGTCTTGGACCTCTTAAGTCTTCTTCCTTCTGCTTTGTCCAGGTGTATCATGTTCTTTGTGTGTGGTCTCTGGGCTGTCAGGGTCAGACATCTCTGCAGGGTTTGTAGGAATAAGGAGGTTCGTCAACCATTCCTTAGTGAGCTCCTCAAGGTACTCTTCTGTGAGCTTGTAGTATGACTGAAGCTCCTCCTTATGTTCATCTGCTCGCACTATAATGTAGATGACATGTCGATCTGTGTAGAACTTCATCAGGGGTCAGAACCTATGTAGGGTGTTTAGAGTCATGCGAGGTTCATCTTCGATGGATCTCTTCAGCTGGAGGTAATATGTGTGAAAAAAAATGTTCGACTGCCACTATTTTCTCATATAGCTCGAGTACCAGAGTGTGGTGAACTTCGTAGCAAGCGGCTCAAATGGCTAGATGTCCAGGAAGGTCGCACCTTCTAGCGTTTCCCAAGAAATAAATGCAATCAGGATCAAGAGCTAGCTAAAATGGAATTCATAGCCCTGATCTTGTGCTTCGTGCCAGTCCAGTTCAAGCTGATTAACTAGGTACTTCGCCCAGTTCATCTGTAGACCTTCCATGCACTTCCCTGCAAGGTCAACGACAAATCCTGTGATGTGCATGGGTATGTTCTTCCTTACTATATTTCCTACAATTAAATGACATGCTAGGTGCACTGTGCCATTCTAGATGGAAGCTAACTTGTAGCCTAACGTCTCGTTCTCAACATTCTCGTATGTATCCTTGATCTTCTATGATAGTGCACGATCTATGGCTTTTATTGGATAGAAGTCCTGCAGATTAGGTCCTTGAATATTCAATCATGTGATCCTATGGATCAGCGTCGAGTCGACAGTGATATGGCGGTCGATCCATAAGAAATCACCATGGTAACATGAAAGTAGTAGCTTGACACAGGCGTTAACTTTTTGGTGCCTTTCGAAGTGAGGGATTTTCATTACATTCAGTAGGGTGGACTGCGCGAGGTTCATCGTCCATCGCTGGGGGATTATCTTCGAATTATTCCCCTTCATCTTGGTCAAGTATTTGTACGGGGCGAGCATGATAGGGTTCTTGTGATCTCTGAGGTTGAAGTCATTGAAATTCAACCCTGTGATCTTGTACTTCTATGCTCATACTACATGTATCCCTTTCAAGAGGTACGTAGTAACCATGGTGTACTCAAAATCTCTTGGCACACTATATCGACTCACCGTGCCAGCCATAGGTGGGATGTAATCGGGAAATATGGTCGGGATCATCTTTGAATTTGCTAGGTCATCTCTGTGCTTGGTTCTCTTCTCAGTTGTTGGTCGGGATGGCCCGGATCCACGAGCAGTTGATGGAGAGGCTTGCACTCATCTCATAAATGATGTTTGTACACCCACAGACATTACTCTTCCAGTCATGAGTTAAATGAGTACCTCCTTCAAAGACTCTTTGACTGCACTAAGTGCTTCAGACATGCGTGCCCGTGGTTGAATCTCTCGGGTTTGAAGAGTAGCTAGTCAATGCAACGGGACAGATGTTGATAGCACGATGATCATTGTGTCGAATCAACTAATCTGTGGGCTCAGATTCACGGTTAGCAAAATTTTTCTTAGTGCAAGGTTCGACGGAGTAAATAGATAACAAAGAAATAGATCTCTCCAACAGACCAGGAGCCTCCATTAACTCAGTCCTATCCGTTACGACACGGTCCCAACGGTCTAATGGCGATCTATCTAACCATAAATTCCTTTCTACCCATTCTGGGTATCGATCTAATGGTTATACTATTCCCAATGGATATATTGCTTCTCTATGGCGAAGTGTCATGTGACGTTGTTCTGATATCCCGACGAAGTTCCAGTTTTGTAAATTTTCCCTTTGTGAAGTTCCCTCTGGACCCTTCTGTAACTTTTCGATCTTTGCTCTCTTCTTGTTGAGATTTTGAGCCTTCTTTCCGATGAGATTCATCTCATTATTCCTCTTTCCATTCTAATTCTTTCCTTCTTTTGGCATAGTAACTTTGTGTTCTTGAGATTCTTTCATAAGGTGCATGGGTAATACTTCTTCTCTAGTTGGGGTAGATGCTCTATTCTCTTGTACCTCATGTGTCCTTCCAACTTTGACATCCAAGTCTCCATTCCTAAGTAGATTCGATCTGTTCTCTTGTTCTTCAATCAACTACGTGATCCTCCTAGTCATGAAATCTTTTAATTCTTTATTTTTCTGCTCTAAGACTTCTTCTTCTTTCCTTCTAGTCTGGTCCTTCTCAATCCAAGGTTTTCCTAGTAACATAGTAAATGGATCATTTTTCTCAATAAATTTAACAACCTCAAAATCTTCCTCTGTCGAAGTTCCATGAGCACTCATAGATATCTAGGTAATTCTTCCACATAGGGTTATCAGTTTTCCTCTGAATAATCCTATTCCTCCCAATGAAGGAATCATAGCAGGCTCCCCTAAAAGTTCCCAAGTTCTTTCTATCATGATATTCACCTGTGTTTCCTCATCCATAACACAGTCAATGTCGAAGTATCCTATTCTTGCTTCAATGCACTCTTTTTCTTTGAAAATCTATGATAAGTTGATATGTCGGTGGTCATTCAGGGTTTCTTTCATCTGTAGCAATACTTTCTCTGATTCTTGCTGGGGTTCTGCTATAATCTCATTTTCTGGATCTTCCTTAGGATTTTCTTGGTTCATATTCATTCCTTCAACTTTAGAAATCATTCTAGG
>ML781349.1:559253-576323 GCA_009831015.1 Picea engelmannii | reverse complement strand
TCCAGTGTCTGCAACCTTAGCTGGGACATAGATATGTGACTGAAACATCTTAACAGGGCACTTAGCAGTTATAGTTCATCAATATCCAGTCTTAGTTTACAACACAGTTAAACCCTAATTACAGAGAATTGCAGTATTTAACCAGATCTACTATATTCAAGCACTAAGCACACCCACATGGGAAAAATCTAGCATTCATCCATATTATTAATCACATAGCATTAACATATATATCTACCATTCATCTATATCTAAGCACTAAGAAAATTAACATATAAGCACATCAATACATCGCACAAAGTAGAGCAACATAGCATGTGCGTGGTTCACCCCCACCCTGGGGCTACGTCCACCAACTCTTCATTTTATTTATTAGCATATTCAATCAGTTACATGCACAGAGCCACAAAAACCCTACTCCACAAAGGACAGGAGATCTGCACACCTCGCTATATCCTCCTTCCCCGGGCTAGGTTACAACACTAAGCCTCTTCCCAATCTCTTACACTCACTTGCACTGAGCTCTGCAAGCCTCATACAGTATGCACAAAAGAAATATCTACTTAGCACTTAGCACTTTTGATCAAATAGATCAAAATTCATCACTTAGAACACTGGCCTTAGCACCACTTATTTACATCGCCTAGCTACTTATTTATACATTACAAAATGGGCCTAAACATGGGTAAACCCATGGGCCGACATTCCCATACCCATTACATAATACCGAATCCAGAAAAGGGTCCTAAAAGGGTCCAAGATCTCGCGATCTCCACTTCATCTTGCACTTCACCTTCAACAGCCTATCGAAGTCCCAAAAATAGGTCAAACCTAACCAAGGATCCTCAAAACTTAGTAAAGGGCCAACACGAACTTCTAGCATTTGGTCAAGTTCTACTTTCACTTTTTTCTTATACACTAGATTCATCCTGTAAGGTCTCTGTCTAACAGGTATAGAATATGGTTTTAGGGGTATCTTCATCTCACCCAACTCACCTGTTATTTATTTCATCTCTGTAAAGGCTGTTGGAAACAAGTCATTGTATTCGCACAATAATTTTGTTATCCTTTCTAGTGTCTGCTCATCCCAGTAGTCTCCAATGATTTCCATTTTAGGGTTTTCTTATGTCCTAATGTTTATTTTATTGACCTTAATTGGTGCAAAAAATGCCTTTCAATCCATATATGGACCTTCCACATCTCTCTCACCTTCAATCTATGTTATCAGAATGTTGCACGGATCATCTTCTTCAGGTACTTCCTCTGCGACATGATAACATGAGAGTAAGTATTTGACTGTCTGTTTGTTCTACTATTGATATTCTGTTATAATATCCACCTCATGTTCCTCAAAAATATCATTCCTTGTATAAGCTTCAGGGCTGAATCGATATTGGGGTTCTCATGCTCAAATGAGAAAGTTACCACAAAATTATGTTGTAATATTGTCCATTCTTTAGTGCCTCTACGTAGTTCATTTTCTATGTATCAGTTCCTTGGTATCCCTTCCAATGTATGAATAAATTAATGAGGCCATTCTTCTAGTGGTGTCAACCTCAATTGTGTTCTGCATTTCTCTATGTGATCAACTGGTCTTTCTCTCCCATCATATTTCTCCAATGTATTTCTCCCCTATTCTACACCAAATCTAATGCGCATTAACCTTTTACACCGATACTAGCATTGAATCATTTCCTTGTGCATTCCCCAACATATTGCATGTGTTTTCTTGAGTGAAATATCCAGGGCTAACAACCTTTGATTTTCCAAAACTTCTTACTCATAGTTTGACAAGAATTCTTCTAGGTCGTTCAAACCATGAAAAGTGGGAGGATCCCTTATTTATGTACCAACCCACCTTACTGCGCACCTCCTTGTGGAGACATCATGTAGTCGTTGCTGCTAGTTTTCTAGACCTGTCTCAAAGTCTAAGGCACATTATGTAATTCCTCTCCAGCTGAGTACCACATCTTCATTTGGGTTGACATAATCTTCTTCTCGCACAGTAGTCCTATATAAATGATTTATTTCTTCCAAGTCCAAACATGTCACCTCTACAAACCTTTCTCCTTCTAAGGGATCTAGTGGGGAAATTACTCTGTACTCGCCTGATTCAAAGGTCATTTTCCATGTCTTTAGGTTGATCACAACCTGGTTATCAAATGCTCAATCCAATATGAGTAATGTTGGGTAAGGTGTTGTGCAATCTACTATTTCTATAACTTCAAAATCTGCCATAGTGTGCACTCCATCCAAATATATTGTCACACCTTTAAGTCTTCCAATTGGTAATACTCTATGTTGATTTTCCAATTTCAACTGGACAGGTGAATACCCTAATGTGGGTTCCCCCATACACTGCCATGTCATTTTAGGTAAGATATTCACTCTGGATCCTAAATCAAGTATGACATCTCCCATATAGAAATCCCTAATGTTGGAATTTAACCTGAACTCCCTACTTGTTCTTCTTCTCGTATGGATATGATTAACTGTCTTCTATTCTAAATTCCCTTCTACTTATATATTGCATATTTATAGAAATTTTTGTAAGACCTTAATGGATGAAGGATCATTCAATAACTTTACACATGACTGTAGGAAAGTCTTTAGGTTACTTACTTTCTCTGAAGGTTTCCCTTTGTTGGTGTAATCCATTGAAGGTGGAATCTTATACCTTGGTGGATCCTGAGTTTGTTGTGCAATTGACGTAGATGCAATGTTCTCTTTTAGAATCTCTTATATGGCCTCCATAAATGTCTCCTTTTCTTTCTACGCGTCAAAATGCCTATGTGGCTCAGTGTTCTTCTTGACCCATTGGTGTTGAGTTGGATCCTTTTTTGCTGCATCAGCTCCCTTCTTGGCTCCTTCACAAGTAACTTTGTTGATATTCTTCCCATCATCCCTGGCTTCTCCGAAAATCTACTGTATGTTTTGATTTTTTTGGTTCCTTTTTTCCTGTATTTTTCCCAATGATGTTGGATAGTATTTTGTGTTGTGGTCTATTGCACGACAATACATACATGTCATAGGTGAAAGTGGACAATATCTTGCATAGTGTCTTGTTTGTTGAAGGTTATGGTGAACTAATTTCCCTCTGCCTCATCCAAATCCCCCTCTTCCTTGACCTCCACCTCTGAATCCACCTATATCTCTATGTGGTGCATTATATTGGGGTATATGTTACACATCAAAATTACTCACTTCAATGATGACCCATTGTTGTCATTACTAGTGTCGCAAGTGTCTCATTTTTGGTTGCAAGTGTCGCAAACATCATACTACCATCTTGCCTATGTCATGTATCTAACAACATCATAAGGACACTTGAGACACCTTCAAAGACTCGTTTAAGAAGGAGAAATCATTTGATGAGGAGTACAAAGGATTTGCCATGAGGAAAACCACTTAAAAAAAAAAATTAGAAGGCAACGCTCCCCTACCCACTATCAAGGAGTTCCAACGCTCCCTAGCCTCCTTTGGGGGAGCGTTGCAATGCTCTGTGCACCCTTTTGGGGGAGCACTGGCCTGTTTGAGCAAATTTTGGGTTGTTGAGGAGAATCAGGGAAAAATCCCCCTTATCTTGGAAATCAATTGGATTTGAATATGATATCAAGGCTACATCTTTGGGAGGATCCACAACTGATGGAGAAAGATCCTCAACCTATCCCAAGAATCTCTAAGGTGGTTGGGTCTCTCCAAGCTTATATAAGGAGGCCTTCTCATGGTAAAAGCATATAGAGACATTGTAAAGCATCAAACTTATGATCTCACAAGGGAGATATCATTGATGCATCATAATTCTATGTGTGGATTATTTGAGCAAGGGTCTGAACAAAGAGATCTTGGTGAAGTTGTTGCACCTACATCTATGGCTATAAGAATTTCACTTTGTTTTCATTAATATAAATCTATGCTTGGCATGTTTCCTTTAAAGTTTGTGTACATTTCATGAACTTGTTTCTTTTATAGATTCATTATGAAGATAATCATGGTAGAGTAGGAGGTATGCCTTGTTGTTGTTTTTCATTATATTGCAGGACCTTCTGAATAAATTGGAGATGAAGATTAGCCTGGATCAAGCAAGGACAAACATTGGTAAAAGGTATTTATCCTTATTCCTTATTCCTCTTTGAATAGTTTAGCTTCATGAAAAGGAATGTCAATGTCCATGATAGCACTTTTCTGTCTTGGTCATAGGGGTCTAGTATCCAAGAGGGGTCTTTTCACTATTTCATTTTGATCTTTGAGGTCTTTTCTCCAAGCATTTCCTCCTGTCTGGATTTGGTTTTCTTTTGTCTGGTTTGATCACAACGAGGATGTGTTTTTTATTATGTGAAGTTTGCTTCTGGGTTTCTTAAATCTCATAGATCTTGAAGTTTGATTAACATAGGAAGCTTTGCATCAAACTGATTATCAGTCACATATACACATTTTAGCATTGTATCGGATTTTTGATTGAGGACTATTGCATGAGGTCATTGCATATTAGTGTTTGAAAGTGAAAGTAAAATCCTTCTCCTTCCCTTAAATAGACATTCATTGAAATAAAATACTTCTTATCATTTCTTTTGCATGTTTTGGGAATTGAGTCATAATATCATCAGTTTTCACTCTCATACACCTCTGAGTAAACAACAGCCTTAAAATCAAGCGCTTAACTAATATTCATTAGAAATTTTTACATTTTCTATTAGAAAACCTACATTAGCTTAAGTTGTAGGGATTTGGAATAGGTTGAAAGGATAACTTTCCAAAGCTGTCAAACAAACATTAGCATCTTGCGATAGGGAGAGAAAATCCAATTGTCATATAGGCTTTCTGGGATCCCCCTCACACAGGAGTTACGCACGAGGTCACGTTCAAGAGAGTTATGGATATTATCCCTCTGTTGTTCAACCATTCATAGTCGTTAGATTGTATATTGAGGGTTCTTCTTGAGGTTCAACTGTCTTAATTTGGTCTCGGTGCTTCGTGAATTTCGAATCCGTTTGGGGTCCTCTGGAGTTTAATCGGTCCATTTGTCCTCAGTTCTCTCGAAGGATTTTGGACTTGTTATCCTGCCCATACGTTCAGACTAGATTGTCGACTGTGCTCGCCTAGGGGCTGACTACAATTTGGTGATCTTAGTAGCCATAATATTGAGGGTCTTACACGAGGTGATGGTGAAGGGAAGTCTCACTGTACCTGGAACAGACGTTGGTCAAACTCACTCAGGCTCCTTGGAGGGTAAATCCACATTTATTGCATGGAAGCTTGCACCAAGGCATAAGTCCATTAAGCAGGTCACCAACGTAACTGATCCACCCGCTCTATCCCTGCCCCTTCCTATATTGATCTCACGATGTTGGATTTCATCACCAACTAGTGGTTTCATTGTGGGAGGTTTTGTTTGATTTTTTGCTTTTATATTCATAGCGTGTGTTGTTTGTTTTATGTAGTGGACCTTAGGTCAAGTCGATGTTAATGGAATCAACTCATGGGAGTACCAATGGAGGAACCCCTTGTCCCAGGGAACCTTTCGCTTTTCCTTCTTTTGGAAACTTTGGTTCTCTGTGCATTGCCACATTGAGTCTTCTGGGACTCACCATTTGATTACTGGTTTAGTTATTCCCCACTTCGGTGATCTCGAATCCTCCCAGTGCTTCAGTTGCACCTAATACTTTAGATGTCAGTACACCACCCACACATCAACCTCGTGTTGATTTTTTGCCTTCTTCACCCATTAAGTCTCCTTCCTTTTCTCCTTCTTCACCTAGTGAAATCTCTAAAGCAAGTAAATAGGTTGATCAGAAGAAGAAGAAATAGAAAGAGAAGAATAAGAAGAACCCAAAAAGGACCAAGCCTCCAACTACATCATATGTTGGATCTAGGTAACCAGCTACTGTTAATAGTACTGGGAGTGTTGATGAGGTCAACAAGATTAAAATGAAGAATCCGAAACCCAAATTCCCTTGCAGTCTTTGTAAGGGTGACCACTTTATGATGGATTGCCCTGGTCTTCCCAAGGTCTTATAAATGTGGTCCTCCATGTCATCGGCCTCTGCTAGACATGATGGTGATGCCCTGTCAACTAGTTATGTTAACATAGGTAAGAATAATACAATTGTCATGTTAATAGTACTAGGAGTGTTGATGAGGTCAACAAGATTAAAATGAAGAATCTGAAACCCAAATTCCCTTGCAGTCTTTGTAAGGGTGACCACTTTCTGATGGATTTTCATGGTCTTCCCAAGGTCTTAGAAATGTGGTCCTCCACGTCATCGACCTCTGCTAGACATGATGGTGATGCCTTATCAACTAGTTAAGTTAACATTGGTAAGAATAAGACAACTGTCAAATTTCCTTGTATGTTATGCAAAGGTGATCATTATTCTCACCTTTTTCCTTGTACGGACGAGGTTTCTTCTCTTTTGGTAAAGCTTCAACTTCCAACTGGTTATCATAATATTTCCCCCAACCCATCGTTCATTGATGGAATGGTCAATCTGGTTCCATCCCCAGTTAGTCTGGTTGATCAGGTGGTCAATCTAGTTTCATCCTCGGTTGAACCACTAACCAAAGTAGTTGATCTAGTTCTATCATCGATCAGCCCCACTTTTCATTTGAAAAGTGAAACCCAAGTGATTGATCCAGTCCCATCGTTGGTCAGTCCCACCCTTCATCTGAAGAGTGCCAACGTGGTCAATCCCACTCCTCCTTTGATGAGTGCCAAAGTGGTTTCTTCAGTCCCTTCATCGGTCAGTCTAGTTGATCATGTTGTCAATCTGGTCACGTCCTTAGTTGAACCAATTGACAAAGTGGTTGATCTGATCCCATATTCAGTCAATCCCGCTCTCTCGTTAGAGAGTGCAACCCAAGTAGTCGATCCATTTCCTCCTGTCGACCCCATTCTCTCGTTGGAGAATGAAACCCAAGTGGTCGATTTGATGTTGTTATCAATTGATCCTACTCTCCCTCTAGAGAGTAAAATGGATTATTCCCACTTTTTTCTCATTGATATAGAATATATCGTGTTGGGGGGCATTAGTCCCTCTCTTGCGAAACCCCCTCCAATTAATGAGGCCATCCTTTTCTATTGGGGTATGTGAACTGGACCTCGTCTTCCCTCTCACATTCCTTTCAAGATTACAGTACAGGTTAGGTCGTTCCTCAGACACTGATAGACGAAGGTTCATCCATTAGTATTTTTTTCTCTATTGCTTGGAAATCTTTGGGTTATCCTCAGCTTGTGTCAGTTACCCAGACTCTGTTTTATTTTAACAAAAGAACCAATCACCCTTTAGGGAACCTTCCTTAGTTTCTTGTAACTTTGGGAGGTAAAACTGTCTTTATTGATGTTATGGTAGTCCAAGACCCCTTGGATTTCGATTTACTCCTTGGGCAATATTATGTCTATGCCATGAAATCAATTGTGTCCACTATTTTTCGTGTGATATATTTCCCTCACGATGGAAGAATGGTGACTATTGATCAACTTTCATTTGTTGGCCCTGGCTTGACCATCAACCCAATGACCTCCCTAAATGGGTCTTATATGCAGTCGGTATCACCCCCGCCATAGGTTAATTATGTGGAGTTGTCTCCCATGATTTCAACTTTTGATGACTTAGATCCGATAGTTGACATGGTGATCTCTTTGGTATGGCTATTGGAGCCTGATCTCCTTACCCCTGTCGAGACCCTCGACATGTGTTCCTTCTGGAGCATATTTCTTCCATCCAATGAACATCTCTTGGAAGCCATGATCGAATTTTGTCCCTTGACATGGTGTCCTTCCAGAGCATTATCCTCTTGGAAGCCATGATCAAGAAGAGTCCACAAGCATAGTTTTCCTCTCTATGGCAAGATCGTTAAAAAAAGAACCAAAATCTACAAGCATAGTTTCCCTCTCTATGGAAAGCTCATTAAAAAATGAAACAGAAGCTTTGAGCATACTTTTCCTCTCTGTAGAAATCTCATTAAAAAATGAAACAGAAATATGGGGATTGAACCTGGAGCCCTCAACATATTTATTTTCTTGTGTTAAGCTCGTTAAAAAATGAAACAATCACCTCTCCTGTCAGGTCGAGTCTTTCACCAGATCTCATAGATGTCAAGTCAATTCTTTCGTTAGGTCTCTATTTGAACCTTCATTTCATCCACCCTTATCCTTTTTGTCCATATAGTACAAAAATTGGTGACAACCTCAAAGTTTGTGAATGAATTGAAGCTTGGGGGGCATGTCTCCAGCCTTTGATGAACATTATGGAGTTAAGCCACTAGCTTTCAAGCTGGGAGCAGAGTACCAAGCTTAGTCTTTGTTCTTTCTCACACTCGTAAAAACATGAGAATGTAATTGCGCAACTTTTTATCTCTTTTTTGGGCTTGCATGGATATACAAAAAAGGAATCCCCTGGAGTCTTCTTTAAGTTCTTTTCAGACTCTCTAAAACTGAAAATATTGTCGAGTGATCTTGCTTCCTTTCACACTCGTTAAAAGGTTTGAAAGGGTGTCTTTCAAGTTGTAGTTTATCTCTTTTTTGGCCTTGCGAGACTAAAATTATGAAAAAGGACAACATTGGAGTCGTCTTTAAGTCATTTTTAGACTCTCTAAATATGAAAAACCACCGAGTTTACCTTCTCTGGACTCGTTAAACAATCATACATTAAAGGGCCCATATGAGACCGAACCCTTACTTCTTCCATTTCATCAAACAAAGGAAGAGGGACTTACCAAAGGTGAGTTATATGGAGCATGTGTTACCCTCCTCAAGCTCATTAAAGAAAAAAGAGGTATTCATCTATCTAGATGGGGGAAAAATTGAAAGAAGCAAGCCAAGCAGTTTTTGAGAACATTACAAGTAACTCTTACAGTCTCCCTTGAACACGACACTTTGTCTTTGCATACATTTTAATCTGTTGAACCTCTGCATTGAACCAATCCTCTGAGTTTTCTTACTCCTTTGGGTCACCCAACGAAAGTCATTGTATCCATTGCATCATCATGTTTTGGTCCATGTCATGTTTTTGTTGTTGTGCCTCAGTGTTCAAGGGAATTATCTGCCTCGAGAGTCAACCATCATAAATTTCCTATTTCATCACCTGTGTCAGTCTATGTTCATTTGATACACCAATTTACATCTCTGTGTCAGTTTCGTGTCATTGATGGGGGATACATCAAGGCCCTCCTGGGACGAGTCTATTCCCGTCGACCTCAACACATTATCCAGGAACTAGACTTAGAAACCAGTTAGTACCTGTGGACCTGCATGCCTCGATGGCAGGCCTCCTCACTTCTGACAATGAGTTTACATCATTAACCCCTAATCGGATGATTCCATGGATGTTCGACTTCATCTCATTTGTTCACATTCACTGGAATGTACTATGGTACCTTGGGAATAATTGACATCAATGGTTATTTCCCTCGCGCTTGTTAACAGTTTACCTCATTGACCAGTAATCAAGTGGTTTCTACCATGTTCGACATCAAGACATCTATTCACATGGTTAGATTTGTACTGCATCGATATTGGTAAGAATACCCTGGGTTGAGTGATCACTCTGATATATGTACCTTGCCCAGGTTGCGACGGATTTTCTTTTGAAAGTTGACACATATATACAACCTGAGTGGGCCTAATGGTTAAGAACATGTGTTTCCTCTTAAGAGGTCACAGGTTCAAATCTAGAGGGGGGTAGGGTATGTATACCTTCATAGAATTTACCAGTCAAATCGTTGGGCGGAGGGGGGTCCCTTGTCCCACAAACAAGGGGGTCTCATACACCAATTTGGTGTGCTAGCTTGGCCATGACCTTAAAAATAGATTATTATTATTATTATTATTATTATTGTCACATAGATTCACTTTGTATTGGTCATGGCTATGTCTCGTTGTCTCATAGATCCACTGTGTATTCTTCATGGCTACGATCATTTCAGGTCATAGGAGTATAGATCCACATTGTATCTTCAGTGGATATACCTTTTTGTCAATATAATTATGGATCCGCAGTGTATTTTATGGCGGCCATACCTTGAAAGTCTTTATCACTCAAGCATAGGTATGCCTGCCTTGGGTTTGAAACATGTCATAATATTTTTTTGATGGTTGTGTGCAGCTTCTATCAGGTTCTCTGAGTCTGTACCCTTTCTCAAAAAAGTCTACAAAGTACTTCAGTCATCAGTTTTTGTCTTCTAAATTCGTACTTTGGGGGGCAATCTATTACACATCAAAATTACTCACTTCAATGATGACCCATTGTCGTCATTACTAGTGTCGCAAGTGTTGCCTTTTTGGTCGCAAGTGTCGCAAACATCATACTGCCATCTTTCCTATGTTGTGTCTCTAACAACATCATGAGGACACTTAAGACACCTTCAAAGACTGGTTTAGGAAGGAGAAATCATCTGATGAGGAGTACAAAGCATTTTCCATGAAGAAAACCACTTAAAAATGATTTTTAGAAGGGATCGCTCCCCTACCCACTGTCAAGGAGTGTCAATGCTCCCTAGCCTCCTTTGGGGGAGAGATGCAATGCTCTATGCACCCTTTTGGGGGAGCGCTGGCATGTTTGAGAAAATTTTGGGTTGTTGAGGAGAATCGGGGAAAAATCCCCCTTATCTTGGAAATCAGTTGGATTCAAATCTGAGGTCAAGGCTACATCTTAGGGAGGATCCACAATTGATGGAGAAATATCCTCAAACTATCCCAAGAATATCTAAGGTGGTTGGGTCTCTCCAAGATTATATAAGGAGGCCTTCTTATGGTAAGAGCATATAGAGACAATGTAAAGAATCAAACTTATGATATCACAAGGGAGATATCATTGATGCATCATAATTCTATGTGTGGATTATTTGAGAAAGGTTCTAGACAAAGAGAGCTTGGTGAAGCTATTGCACCTACATCTGTGGCTGTAAGCATTTCACTTTGTTTTCATTAATATAAATATATGCTTGGTCTGCTTCCTTTAAATTTTGTGTAAGTTTCATGAACTTGTTTCTTTTATAGATCCATTATGAAGCTAATCATGGTAGATTAGGAAGTATGTCTTGTTTTTTTTTCTCATTATATTGTACGACCTTCTGAAGAACTTGGAGATCAAGAACAGCCTAGATCAAGCAAGGACAAACGTCGGTAAAAGGTATTTACCCTTCTTCCTTATTCTTCTTTGAATAGTTTATCTTCATGAAAAGGAATGTCAGTTTCCACAATAGTACTTTTTTGTCTTGGTCATAGGGGTCTATTATCCAAGAGGAAATCCACTTGTCTGTAGGGGGATTCTCCTGTAACGGTATCTGGTTATATTGTGTGGTATTATACGATGGTTGTGCATTGTTGTACTGTGGCTACATATGATTGAATGGGGGTGGCACATTATTGAACTGTGGTCTGACTTTCCCTGACATCATCTCTTCTTGCACCCTATAAGTATCTGAATTTCTCTCTCATCAATTCCAGCGTTCTACATTCCTTGTCATCGTGACCCATTGATTTACAAAAAATGTAGTAAGAAATTTTTGACACGATCTTATACTTCTACATCATTGGAAAATGATATGGATCATACCCATGTGTGTTACAAATTTCACACCACAGTCCTCCTGTAGACAAAGGGTTTGGAACCCCTGTGGCCAAGTACTGCGCAAAGGTTGAACATTCATTCTTATGGTGTTCTTATGTCCTTCATAATGTACACAAAACAACTTCTCTCTTCTCTTTCCCTTTGTTCTGGTTGAATTGAAATGTCAGATTCTTCAAATCTGCCTATTGATATTGGTTTTCTTCAAACTGTAGGGATGCTTGCAGAGCCTCTGCATGAGTTGGAACTTTTGTTGTCTCAAGGGATACTTCAAGTGTGGTAATATTGAGTTCACAAATAACTGCCTATGCTGCATGTCAGTAATAGATTACTTCAACTTACCTTTCATACATTTCAACCTTTGATCAATCTCCCAGACAAACTCACTTGGTTTCTGCCTGATCTTGATCATTTTGTTCATGTACTAGTATTGTGAGGTTGGATTCTGAAATTCATTTACCAACAGCTTTTTCACCTCCATGACAGTATTTGGTGCTCCTTGTGGACTGTTTACATCAAGGTTCATGTACCAGTCTAGCACGCGGTCTCTGAGTGTTATATCCAACTACACAACTTTTGTATCCTCATTTATGACCTGCTTTGCTTCCCAGATATTTTCACAAATTAATAAATGCTTATCAAGGTCTATGATGCCTCACCATGAAACTCTAGTAATCTGATAATGGGATCTACTCCCTCCATTTTGAAACGTGTTGAACTACAACCTTCGTGTGGTGTAGATAGTTGAATGCTACTTCTTGAACTTGTACCCCTATTATTTTTCCCTCTATTTGACCCCTGGCGTGTTGCCCCTCTTCTAATAAAAATTGGTTGTCTAAAAGCTTGTGTTCCTTCGGGTGTATTAGTCGCACATGGAGTTGTAGGTTCCACACTAACTGTGATTTGGACTGGAGTTCTACCTTTTGTTCATGACCCTGGACCTATTGTTTTTCTTTCATATGTTGCAAACATTATTTCCTCAATATTATTCACATCCCGAAGATCCTCTACCTCTTCCTCATTGCTTGCCAAGACTTCTCTATCGGCTATGGCCCTCTTTTTGTTATTCATCTTGTAATGGTAAGTTCTATCGTTGCACATCGTTCCATCATTTTTTAGTATCTTCTTTTTATGGTCCTCATCCATCATGATCAGTTCCATGGAATCCTTCTACTTCTCCTTATCTATCTCCATCTCCATATCTCAGGCTCATGTTAGTGATTCCCCTTCCCCCATGCACGCGGGGAATTTTAGCTATATGATTCCATGGTCATCACGCCTTTCTCATACAATAAAATATTTATGGAAGTATATAGTGATGTTATGTACCTACCTTTAGGTCCCTTTAGAAAGTCCTAGATGGCAGCAATGTACAATTTCATAGTATCAACTGCAAATTCAATGATAAACCCTGCAATAATATTGTCTAACCAAAACTCCACTGCGTGCATAAATTTATTATTGACTTGTTGCAATTGCACGATCTCCACAGGATTCCACTTTAGATGTCTTATCCGATTTGTAGGATGGTTTTCCTTCAAACTAAATAACCACTCCTTTAACAGATGCAGAAATTTACAAGCAAATACCTCATGCAAGTCGCTAAACACATATTTGTCGAGATATTTGCATGGTGTATATTTAGGGTTTTTGTTATCCTTCTGCACAAACTCGAGTTCCTTTGTTCTTAACCATGTTTCAATATCTTCCTTCGTTGGATTCCATGGCCTGAACATTCCCTTATAAGTTTACATTCTTCATGATGTTCCTTAGTAGATCACTTCTGATGCAGGAGCATCACCGACTCATCAAGCGAGCCAGCGGAAGATAGCTGGATAAGCTAGCACAAATTTTGAAAATGATTTGCAGTTGTTGCATGATATTAAATGAATCAATTAAGATGAGGCACACTTGTACATTGTAAATGGACCTTGAGCAGATAGCTCTCGTCCTTAGTGGATAGTCGGCATTTAATAGACTTAATGCAGCTAGATAGGAATTTAATTCTAGATTTGATAGCTTAGAGCCCAAGGGGGAAAATGGATATAGACACCCTCATTGTACATTGTAACATTATTCTGGAAAAAGAGCATAAGAGCATGCAGAGAACTGTATGAAGAACACCCATGTACAGACATTTGAATTAATAGAAGAAAGTTTTGATTCAAATCCATGGTTTTGTGTTATTTCTCTGTGTATTGATGTTATTCTCAATTGATGTCGGCTTCTAGTTATACATTCTCTTTTATATGTTGTGTATGTGATTTCATGGTCAAATCGAAGCCTGAAAAGAAGAGTGAATGAGTTTCAATTGTTTCTCGAACTGAGCCAGAGGATTCCTGCAAGGAGTGCAGTTGAATCGTCTGCAAGGAGTGCATTGATAGAACGGTTCATATAGAGGTAGATTTTGTTCTCATTCATCCAGAGGGTGTAGTTGGACATGGGAGTCGTGCAAGGAGTGTGCGGGCCATGAATAAGTCTCAGAGTTGCGATTCTGAGGGAAGCATCAAAGGACTACTGCTGCAGGTGTGCGCAGAGTCAGGGGAGGCTAAACACTTGAAGTGTTTGCAGAGTTGTCGCGATAAGTGTGAGCAAAGGGTTCCCTTTCCTAAGGGACTGAAGCTAGAAAAAAGCTCAGGAGGAGTGGAGCCTTCAAAATCTGTTGAAGGACTGCACAGAAGGTTTCGCATCAAGGAAATCCTCAAGAGGTAGAAGCAACAGACAAGATCTTGTGGAGGGAACTCGTGGAAATCCCGCTAGCCGTCAGATATGACAAATTAGTGAGGAGGTTACGGCTATACCAGAATCCGAGCTTGAAATATTGGTGAGCCATTGGATCAATAGTTGGTTTCCCGTCAACCATCATATTCGACAGAAGTTACGCAGGGGTTAAGCCCTAGTGAACAGAGGAGAAGTTCTGAAGGAGTCATCGGGATATTGAAGTCATTGGAAACTCCGAGAGTGAAGAGATCATAGCATCAAGAATCGAATCTGTGATATCCTGATAAGCCCAGAACCGTCCATCAGTGGGGACACGTGTCAGGGGATCCCGAGGAGTCGTAGTTTGGGCATCGAAATTTTCAAAGGTAAGAAACTCTTGTATATTGGAATCACGAAACGCGATATCCCGACGGAAGGGTTGTGTGGGGCCACAGCTAGAGTTAGTGGAAGACAGGTGGCGTGCCGTATCGGGGATCGGGAAAAGGTGAGATCCGAAACCTTTGTCATCAGGATTCACGATCCTACGAATCCCAAAATCCCGATAGAAGTGACGGGAGGCAGAAAAGTCAACTCGCACATGTGCATCGGCATATTGGCATATCGGGAGTTGGGGATCAGTGAGGTAAGTTTATTTCAATATCATAAGTGTCAAAATCCCGACGGGAGGATCCCTGATAGGAATAGGAAGACATTGGCGCTTACCCATCGGGTTTCAGGGTATTGTGAATCACGAGGCATGCGACCATAGGATTCGCGAAATCGCAAAGTCTGATTTCTTGACCATTAAGGGAGATCTTTTGAGGAGTTGTTGTGGGTAAGGAAAATTCCTGATAGTGAATTAGAGGAACATTAGAGTTCTTTGGGTCCAGAGAGGAAGAAGATCCTGTGAGTGCGTGTGGACCTTCCGACCTGCGGGTGGTGAAGGGGCCACGTAGCCGTCAAGTGGTATCAGAGCATGGATTTTGTATTGGGATTGCCAAGGACACAAAGAGGTGTTGATTCAATCTTTGTGGTAGTGGACAGGTTTTCAAAGATGACACACTTCATCCCATGCCAGAAGACCAGCGATGCGACTCACATTGCAAATTTGTTTTTCAAAGAGGTCGTTCGACTTCATGGATTGCCGAAAAGTATAGTCTTGGACAGAGACACCAAATTCATAGGGCATTTTTGGAGGACCTTATGGAAGAAGTTGGGAACTAACTTGGCATTTAGTTCTACTTATCATCCACAGATGGATGGACAAACAGAAGTGGTGAACAGAAGTCTGGGAGACTTGCTGAGAAGGTTGGTGACAGAACACTACAGCCAGTGGGACAGTATATTACCACAGGCAGAGTTTTCATACAACGACTCAGTGAATCGGAGCACAGGAAAGAGTCCATTTCAGATTTTCTATAGGATGCAGCCGAGAGGAGTTTCTGAACTGAGGGATTTAGAACAGACTGCTACTAGCAGCGCTAGTGCGGAAGAATTCGCTAAGGCGATGAAGAAACTTCACTGCAGGGTGAAGGAGCGGTTGCTGAAATCAAGCCAGCAATACAAGCGCAGAGCAGATCAGCATCGGAGACAACTTCAGTTTGAAGTTGGTGATCTGGTTCTGGCACACTTGAGGAAAGAAAGGTTCCCGAGGGGGACATACAATAAATTGAAAATGAAGAAAATCGGGCCATGCAAGGTCTTAAGAAAATTCGGAGAAAATGCTTATGAGATCGAGTTGTCGGATGGCATTGGAATATCTCTTATATTCAACATCTCTGATTTATACCCATACAGGGCTGGAGAAGTAGAGGCTGGAGATGGGTTGCCAGTAATCCAGTGGATGAAACAATTACTAGTTGCAGAAAAGCCACAGATGGAATGCATACTGGACAAGAGAGTGGGTAAGAAGACCAGGAGGAAAGAATACTTTGAGTATCTGGTCAAATGGAAGGGCCACCCAGTGGAAGATGCCAGCTGGGAGACTAAAGCGAAAATACAAAAGCATGGACAAACCGTGCAAAAGCTCATGGACAGGAGCCCATGAAAGTTTTCAAGCCCAGGAGTATGATGCAGAAGCATCGCCGACTCATCAAGCGAGCCAGCGGAAGACAGCTGGATAAGCCAACACAAATTTTGAAACTTCTTTGGAGTTGTTGCGCGATATTAAATGAATCAATTAAGATGAGGCACACTTGTACATTGTAAATGGACCTTGAGCGGATATCTCTCGTCCTTAGTGGATAGTCAGCATTTAATAGACTTAATGTAGTTAGATAGGAATTTAATTCTAGATTTGATAGCTTAGAGCCCAAGGGGGAAAACGGATATAGACACCCTCATTGTACATTGTAACATTATTCTGGAAAAAGAGAAGAAGAGCATGCAGAGAACTGTATGAAGAACACCCATGTACAAACATTTGAATTAATAGAAGAAAGTTTTGATTCAAATCCATGGTTTTGTGTTATTTCTCTGTGTATTGATGTTATGCTCAATTGATGTCGGCTTCCAGTTATAAATTCACTTTTATATGTTGTGTATGTGATTTCATGGTCAAATCGAAGCCTGAAAAGAAGAGTGAATGAGTTTCAATTGTTTCTCGAACTGAGCCAGAGAATTCCTGCAAGGAGTGCAGTCGAATCGTCTGCAAGGAGTGCATTGAAAGAAGGGTTCAGATAGAGGTATATTTTTTTCTCATTCATCCAGAGGGTGCAGTTGGACACAGGAGCCGTGCAAGGAGTGTGCAGGCCAGGAAGAAGTCTCAGAGTTGTGATTCTGAGCGAAGCATCGAAAGACTGCT
>ML781349.1:494543-515170 GCA_009831015.1 Picea engelmannii | reverse complement strand
ATTGAGTACTTTTCCTGAGGTTTTTCTATGCTATATTGATGTTTGGTTCTTAACATTTTCGGTCTCATAAAACTAATTTACAAAAAAGGAACTGAGAGAGTTCTCTTTAAGTGTTTTTCAGAATCTCTAAATATGAAAAAACCCCGAGTTATATTTCTTTGGGCTTGTAAAACAAACATCGAAAGGCCCGTATGGGATCGAACCACTCCTTCTTAGGGTTCATTAAACATACTCCGAGGGACTCATTCGAAGGATGAGCTTACATCTACAAGCATATGTTATCCTCCTCAATCTTGCGTAAAAATCAAGAGGTACTCGCTAGAAATGGTGGGGGGGGAATTGGGAAAGAAATGTATCTAAACATGTGTTCTATGGAAGACTCACTCTTGAACATGACGCCCTTTCACTCACTTTGTGTCTAGGTTGGAAAATCCACTTTTCTCTTGATCATACTCCTTTACAATATTACAATATGGTCTGTGATCCCTATTGTTGAGTCATTTTTTCCATGACAGTTGTCGTGTCGTCAATATGTTCAAAAGAAGTTCAACTTGGAAAGTCTTCTATTGCGTCGGACATTTCTGCAGTCCTTAATCCTTCTATTGTGTTGGCCATCCCTGAGTCATTCCTAAATCACTTGTTACTCTGATCTACTTCAAATCTTGTTACCTATTTCGTGTCATTGATGGGGGAATACATTAAGGCCCTCATGTGACGAGTCTTTTCCTGTCAACTTCAACTCATTATCTAGGAATTAGACTTAGCAACCAATTGGTACCTTGGAACTTGCATGTCTCAATGGCAGGTTTTCTCGCTTTCGACAGTGGGTTTTCATTATTGACCTCTGATTGAGATATTTCACCGAGTGTTCGACTTCATCTCATTAATTCACATTCATTGGATTGTACTAGTGTACCTTGGGAGTCATTGACATTAATGGTGATTTCCCTCGCACTTGTTAATGATATTCATTAATGATCTGTAATCAAGTGGTTTCTACCATGTTCAACTTCAACACATGTATTCGCATGGTTAGATTCGTACTATAGAGTGGTGGAGATGAAGACCTTGGATATTTTCTGACAGATTCAGGTTGCGTTGGAGTATATTCAGTTTGTACTAGTGCATAGATCCACATTGTATGTCTTGTGGCTATGTTCAAATTTGAGTCTCTTAACACATAGATCCATAGTGTATTTTTGGTGGCTATGTTTAGATTTGAGTCATAATGGCATGGATCCACAATGTATGTTTGGTGTCCATGACCTGTCTTACTTGACATGGATCTTTGAATGTCAGCATTTATGCTTTGAGTCATTTGTATTATGACTATGGGAATGCCTACCTTAGTGATGATATATTATTGTATTGTATTTCCTTGTTTGTTGGCAGGTTTTCGATCGACATGTTCCTTGTTCCCTACACACACTCGACAAAGTATTTCAGCTATCACTCTGTTCTAACTTCACACTTTGGGGGGCTCTCTGTTACACATTATTTGCATCACCCTTGTGACCATTAATGATGTAAACCTATATGTTTCCTTCAGAGGGGTCAGTGGCCTGAATTCCTGAAGAAAGAAGGGAGAATAACTTTCCCTGAGAGAAGAAGTTGCATTTCCATTTGTAAAAACCCTATTAAGGAGGATTTTCTCAAGTTGCACTATACACAGGGTGTGAAAATTCTTGATTTCCGCACCTTTCTCTATAGCTAGGTTGCGGAGTTTCTGCAGGTTGCTCTATAGCTAGGGTGCGACAGTCTTCGTACGTGGGAAAAATGAGAGTCTTCTCGATGCTTCTAGAAGGAGAAGTTTCTATGGTGAGGTGGCCTCCGAATGGTTTGGATCTTACTCACTTTCATGATTTAGTGGGATCATCCTAACATCCTCACCTTATCCTCTTCAACTTATAAAAGGAGAGGAGCTCTCATGGAGAAAGTTAGATTGGATTGTTATGGAGTTTTGTAGCTTGGAGTTTTTGGAGCTTGTATGTTGGCTTTGAGATTTGCTTTGTCAAGATAGATTGTGAGTAGCTATCATATCTATGGTCTCAGAATCCTTGGAGCAAGAAGTGTGGGGGAAGAAAGGAACTGTTGGAAGGAACCTGACAACATCAAGGAATCTGGTTGTATCTTTCTTCGACATTCTTTAATATAGATATACTTTTCTTTCCTATATGAATTTTATTTGTCCATATTGTATGATTCCTTGATCACGTACATAGTTTCATATCAAATAGACTCTGTTATTCTTATATTCGTTGGCTTGTGTTTATTTGTAGATATTTCTCATAAACCTCGTGATGGAGATTGGATTGCATTGGTGAAGTCAGATCTTCAATATTTAAAAGGTATGTTCTAGACCCATTTCTCATTTGATAATTGAAAGCTAAGGAAAGAGTAGTGTACTATCTTGTTTTATTCTAGTTTCATAGTGAAGCTAGGGGGATTGATTTGTGTCTGCACTTAACAATTAGCCCGATAACAGTCATTGATGGAAACCCTTAGTCAATTATAATACTCCCCATATCTGCAAATTTCCTTGTGTGTGCAAATATTCCTTTGTCTATAGATTCTTCCTCTTTGACATCAATGGCAAAGGGTTATTCCCCTTGATCTTGTGCTTCCCTTTAAGCACTCCAATGTGAAATTTAAAATTGTATCTCTAATTTCCCATTTGTTGGCAACTGATCATTATCTAAGTTGTCTCTGCTACAGGTATCCATCACATATCCTTCTATTTGATTTGTTTATATTTATCAAACCTTCCACTCCAAAGTCATGACATTGATCTTCTGAATGGGGTGAATATTTATTATTGACTTTATTTGAATTTGTTTCTTCCTCCACGTTCCTTTCTAAAAAGTACTAATCAGATGACTTCTCTTGTCCAAAAGAGTACCGTAAACTTGAATTTCCATTTTCACAAGGAAATTTCCTAGCCTTACCTTTTCTAGATATGGGGTGTACATGTTTCGAGTGAGAATCAAAACAATGAATCTCCCTACCCTATTCATCTATCTTATCACATCCTTTCTCATAAAAAAATGTTTCATCTCTCCTTGTTTCTTTCTTTTGCTTCCTTTTCCAAAACTTTGAGTATTCTTATTTATGATTGGAAAGAACATCTTATTCACTATTTTTTTAGGAGGTCCTACTATGCTGCTTCTACAGTAATGTGTTATGTTCCCATAGTTATTGCACTTATAACATTCAATATTGTAATCAAGTAGAGGAGAGTATGAATTGTAGTTTCTCCTAGCAAACCCATGAGAACTTTTAATTTTGTTGCTAACATAATAATCCTTTGAGGTCTTATAAGAACCTCTATTTCTATCTCTCACTTGATCACTTATTGCATAAGATATACAATCTATTTCCTTATGAACAAAATTATTTCAAGACAAACAATTGCCAAGAAATATATTTTGGTACCAGTTTATGAAAGGCCTTCTTGGTGGAACAACTCTTATGAACTTATTCTTGCTATTCTTGTCAGAATAATTAGGTTTCTAATGGTCATCATTTCCTTTCCTGCTATTTTTTTCATTTTTGATGGATCCTTTGAGAATATTGGCACAGATTTTAGGATTTTCTTCATTTTCCTTTTATGATGGCTTTGTGACCTTAGTGCTTACATCTCCCTCGGGGGTCTTTTGTTTTTCATCATAACCAAGACCTATATTGATGAATGGTGACCTTTGGAAATTGAGAATATTTTCTAAGATTTCAAAACTCTTTCCAAAATTCAAGCTTCTATTCAACTGATCAGTTGTTTTCTCTAGTGCCTTTCTTAAGGAAGTAATTACAACCTCTAGCTTCTTGCAATTTTCTTATTTTTCTTTCAGTTGGCTTCTCACTACTTTTTCTATCATTTTTGCCTCTTCTGTTTGAGTCTTTAGGATGATAATTTTCTTCTCTATTTCTTCAATATCATGATCCTCCTCTTCATATTTCTGCAATTGATCTTTCTTTTTTATATTCTTTTTCCTAATCATGTCTATTTCTTCTAAGGAACTAACGAGTTATGCTTCAATATCTTATTCTTCTTAATCTAGTTTTTCTTTTTGATTATCTTTATTTTCTTCATCGGCGAGATTTGTTTCCATGGTTAGGGAAAGAGATTCTTCTTCATCATCACTATCTTCCAATTCTTCATGTGGACACTTAGTAGTAAAATGTCTTATTCTACCACAATTAAGGGTAGCTTACCTTTGTATTTTCCATGCACTCCTTTTAGATTTCTCAAAAATTGTGATTGACATCTGGAATAATCACTAGATATCTCTTCATAAATGTTTTGTAGCTTGTCTTGAATCTATTTAGTTGTTGTACATTTCATTACCTTGACAATCTCATAATTTGATAGTCCACTTGAGATGACATCTATTACTTTTGCATTTTTTTCACTTGAATCCTTCCCAACTTCATCTATATAACATGTTGTGAATGATTACCAAATACCAAAACCAAGGGCCTTCAAATATGTCTTCATTCTTATACTCCTTGATGCATAGTTTGTTCCATTAAACAAAGGATCTATGTTTATAGGGAGACTTTCCTTGTAATCCATATGTGTTCAAGATATGCCTTCCAATGGTTAAATTGTTTCTGAAGGAACCTTCTTTCATACCAATTGTTTAACTTATGCTTATATTGATTGTGGGGGAGGGGGGGGGGTTAACATGGAAACTCATTGGGAGAAAACCATAAAACTTATCTTTATAAATTCATGTACGCACTAACCTACTGTTACAATATTTGCAGGAAGCAACCTTATGGAGACACCAATCCCCTCATATCAACACCTATAGGCACCAACCTACTAGAGACACCAATATCTTCATCTATTAACCAACTCAAAAAGATAATGTGTAGGCACCATCCAACTAGAGACACCAATATCTTCAGCTGAGCACCAACTCAACAAGATAATGTGTAGGAACTAGCCTATTGGAGACACCAATATCCTCAATTGAGCACCAAATCAGTAAGACCTGTATAGACACCAATCCAAGATCTTCATAAACATAGTACTTGCAACTTCACCTATATGCTTCATACTTCAGACATATCTTCAAACCCTAGTCGCATTTATCCTTCATGTTATAGTGAGCATCATAGCATCATTCCCATAATATGATCCCACACTAAAACATCACAATGTTAAAATAGTTCACTTTGTAGCATCACATATCTTGATTCCTTCATATCGCACCTTAAGAACAAGAAAATACTAAGAAAACTTCTCAGACTTCTCTTGCACACCTTTAGATCCCAAAAAGACACCCCAGCTCCTTTAGTGCACCTTAGATATCTTATACGCACCTAAAACTTGATATATTTATTGGATACTATAAAAATGTGTGCATATATCCTATATTTATAGTATTTATATCCTCACTTTCAGGGACGACCTATAAAGACTAGTTGAGTAGGCCTAAATTTTTTGGCTGGATTGTCTAACACAAAAATTTATATCTCCTCATTCCTAGGGAGTTATAGGTAATTTTTTTTACCATTGGAAAGGTCTCAGAAAAATATTTTCAACCATATAACCTATGATCCCATTTGAGCTAGGTATCTAAGGTAAACATGCCTTCAAAGACAGGGTATCCAAACTTAGCATAAAAAATCCAGAAAGAATATTTCCAACAATATCCATCTTGCAATATTTATCTTGGACATCTGTAGTCTCCCCTTGTCTTGGAAATTAATGAAAACAATATTTCCAATAGAGATTACAAGAAATAACAACCATGATAAAGAGACAACAAGTAGTCAAAATATATTTTGATAAGTGCACCACTGCAAGAGAATTCCAAAAAGATCAAATGGTTCTTCTATGTAATAAAGAAAAGGAAAAATCGTTTTTTCATACAAAGTTTGAAGCTCTTAAGATTGGTCTGTATCAAATTGAAAAGGTTATTGGTTTAAATTCTTACTTGTTGAAAGGCATTAAATGGACAGTTCAAGAATTGTCTATAAATGGGAAATAACTCAATCATTTCTTTGTTTAATCCCCAATTCTCAACTTGTACATAGTCCCACATTTTCTTACCTTTCACCTCTTTGTATATTCTCAATTTATATTGTTTCCTTTTCTTTTTTTTTCTTTCTAAAAAATTCTTTTGACTCCATTTCCCAATGCACAAGGCTCTATATATTCTCAGCAACCCACAAGGGTTTATTTTCCCACAGTTGGAGTTGAATCTTGATCGACATTTGTTGATCAATGTTTGATTGATTTAGTCTACACTTAACCATTTTTCTTGTATATCCCATGCTTAGTAATTTTTCTAAATCACAGGTTGCATGAGAAACTAATACCTTCACTGCAAGTCTGCAATTTCTATACTTATTTTCTTTTTCGTTTTCCCATCACCCTACAACCCCAACACTTAAACATTTCTTCATTTGCAGGAGTTCCATTGCAGAATTCCAAGCCACATCCAATCCTGCAATATCGTAATCTTGTAACTTGCAAACCCACAGCCTCCAAAAAGAGCTCCCCACTTCTGCATCACCCATAATGAATTGATTTTGATACTTATCCTATTTTTTTTATTGTGGATGTGGGAGTCCTTCCCTCGTCTCCACCTTCCACTCCCCAACCAACATCCCAAATTCCTGCATTCTCCAAAAGGAACCTTCACATTACTCACTTTTCACTCCTATACTTAAACCATTCATGTTATCTTGACATGAGATCACCTTTGCTGATAACATTTATTTCCCCATTGCCACATCCATTTTCCCATGTATGAATTAATAACATTATCAAGTGGCATGACTTTTCGTAAAATTTCCACCTTAAATCCTAAATCAAATCATGCAATTGACAACTTCAAACTAAGATCTACAACATTTTATATCAAGCCAATACATGGTAAATTAAATAAGGAATTAAATACATACTATAAAAATATTGTATTAACAAAACCACCACCTATTCATGAAAAATAATATTTGTCAAATATATAAGGTAAACGGAAAGAGATATATTGCCAAGATGCTATCAATACTTTGTGAATAGAAGACTGTGAGTTTCAGTGGTCAGAAGATTTCAAGTGGTATCCAACACTTCCACCTTTGGAAAGGAATTAGAAAAAAGTATGGACCTCTAGGATTAGTCGGGTGTGTACCAAAATTATATGATTTCAAAGAATTATTTCTCTAGTGTGTTGATAAGTTTGATAGTGAGAGGAGAGTGATCCATTTACAGGGAAAGTCTCCAATTTCTTTAGCACCTATTTTTTTCAGAAGAATGTTGATAATATCATAACCTACTGTGAAATTTAAGAACTCTGGAGTTGATGACGTTTTAAAGGCCAACAAAAAAAGAATGGAACTCTTGGAAAGTTTTATTATAAATCCATTAAGTGATTCTAGAAATTCTACTCAAATTGAGGTATGTTCTCTTAAATACCCATACACAAAACTTGCATCGTTGTTCGCTAGGATCATTGGACATGAGTCCACGACCTTTGTTCCAATATATATTTTATATCATTCCATTCATGAATATGTTGTATTTGATTGGTCCCGAGTCATTTTAAGCGAGGTTTTGTTCGATTTGGGAGGTTTCAGGAAAACCAAGAAGTTTTACATGGAATATTATTTAGTTTATGTTATAGTCTACTGTCACATTTTTTTGAACTTTCCTTGAGCCAGAAATATAGATTTCAAAAAGGATCCAATATAATTCTAGTATCCAACATTATGGAAGTATAAGGATCCATACAACTTTTATGAGGTACAAAATGATTTTTCATCCTCTTTCAAAAGGTTAATTCATGGTCCTACCGCATCGAAGTTTTCACTAGAAGCTACAACCTTTCTTGAAGAGAAAGGAATTTTTGAGACTTTGGAAGATTTTAGTTTTATCAGACTCTATGGTTTCCAGGGAAAACCCTATTTTCTACCTTTCTATGTCTCTGAAAAATTCTTCACTATCGAAGTGTGCAGACTTATATGCAACAGAAACACTCAAGAAATTAACTAGAATAGGAAAACATGAATACTATCACCAAAAGTAAGGGGAAATGGCCATCACTTTATTTAGAATGAGAGGTATTCTTATATAAATTCATGTCAATACATGATGGTTTGAATAGGTCAAAATACATCTAACTTATAATAGCTAGTTAGCTAGATTTAATCAACTACTTCCTTGGGACTTGTGCCCAATTCTTCTTATCCTCCAATAAGTTGAGAGAGTGAGCCTTCCAAGAATCGATTGGCTAAGGGAGTGTGCCTTACTTGGGATTCACATGGATGTATGTTGGGTTTCCCAATTCCTTCCTATTTAAGCTCATAAGTGCCCCCACTTCTATTAGCAAATGAGGAAACGTATTGTGCATGGTAGCTTTCAAAAACCATTTAGCTTAAGTAGGAGTTTGGCATGTGCGCCCAACAAGGTAAGAGGTATGTTATTAATGATGGGTGGTGGTATGGAAAGTGTTAAGTAAGGTGTCTTGGAGCAAGGGAGGCTGGAAATCAAGGATTAACTCGACGGGATGATAGATGGTGACATTATCTTCCAACAATGGGGGTTCATAGTGTTTCATATTGTTCACATTCACCACATCATGAATTCCTAGTTGGGGTAGAATATCAAGGAAATAAGCATTATCTCCAATATTTTGGAGAACATAAGGGCCATAGTGGTGAGGATTTAGTTTGTGATGACATTGGGATTTAAAGCATTGTCATTCCATGTAAAACCATACTTTATCACCAAGAGTAAAAAGCATAGGGGAACGGTGAGCATCAAGATGGGATTTGTGGCATTGTTGGGTTTCCTTTAGCACTTCAGAAACTTGGGCATGTTTGTGTGCTATAGTTTTCAAAAATGAAATGGTAGATGTTTGTTCTTTTTGTTAGTGTGGAGTGCAGGAAGGCTACAAGGTGAGAGGCATTTCATAAGGGGATAAATGTTAATATCCAAAGCAGGCCTTAAAAGGAGACATCCCGGTAGAAATGTGTATAGCACAATTATAATTATGTTGAATCACATGGAGGGTTGTATCCCAATGTTTGGTTTTGGAAAATTGAATGTGAAGAGCATGGATAAGGTTGCGGTTAACTACCTCGGTTTGGTATTATGTTTGAGGATGGAAGGAAGTAGAATATTTGAGTTGAAAACCCAATAAATCCCAAAATGTTTTCCAGAATGTGATGAGAAAGTGAGCGTCGTGATCATAGATGATTCTAGTAGGAAGGCCAAAGTGTGGACAAACATGGTGAAAGAACAAGGCAACAATTTGGGTAGCAATAGTGGTCCTAGTGCAAGGGATAAAAAGATCCATGTTGGAGAAACGAAAAACACTAACCCATATAGAATCATGTTTGTGTAATTTCATAGGTAAACCACTAAGTAAATCCATGGAAAGAGAGACCCAAGGGCGGGAAGACAAAGGAAGGAGATGATACAAACAAAATTTATGACTAGCCGGTTTGTGTTGACTACACAATGCATAAGAATGAATGAAATGATCCACTTGATGAGCCATAGAAGGACAAAAGAAATGTTGTTTCAAGTGTTGAACTATTTTCATAGACCCAAAATGGCCACCATAGGAGGAAGAATGAGCCTCCTTGATCAAGGTGGGATGATCTTCAAAAGTTGGGACACATGACTGATTAAGTTTATATAGACACCCATCTATGATTGTGTAATCCACAAATGGTATTTGATTGACCTCAGTGGGATGTTGCACAAGAACCCATATCTATGTAAAGAAGGGGTTAGAAGCATAGAGAGGCTTCCAGGCTTCATAGTAATCACAACACACATCTATGAGTCCAAGTACCTATGTAGGGGGACGGCTCATGAGATCATCCATCTGGTTGGACGTGCCCTTATTGTATTTAATCACCAAATGAAATTGTTGAATGTAAGTGGCCCACTTTAAATAACACTTGTCTTATATCTTAGTATGAGAATTGATGAAAATCAATGGATGATTATCTATGTGGAGGATTTTTTCTTTCCCTAGGATGTAATAGTGCCATTGTTTCAATTCTTAGACCAAACTATAGAAATCTTTTTCAGAAGTGTTATAATTTCATTTGGAATCAAACAATGTATTTGAATGGTATGAAATAGGGTTTCCTCCATGTTAAAGAACTATGTCAATAACATACTAAGAGGCACACCTATCAATCTCAAAGGGAGACTAAAGATCAAGTAAACAAAATACAAGAGCAGAACAAAGGGCACTTTTTAGACGCTGAAATTGTTGTTGTGCCAAGGGAGACCACACAAATTGATTTTGGTTGGAGAGTTGATGAAGAGGGCATGCTAAATTAGAGAAGTGAGCAATAAATCGCCGATAAAAATTAATACCACCCATAAATATATTGAGTTCCAGAGATGAGTGAGGTGTTGGCCATTATGCAAGATCTTGGAATTTAGTGGGATCTGGGCTAACACCCTCAGTAGAGACAACAAAACCAAAAAATTGAACTGAAGATTGCCTAAAAGAAAATTTATGACATTTCCCCTATGGTTTGTGAGTGCGCAGTAAGTCTAGCACAGCTCACACATGGATAAAATGATCCTCCCAAGTCTTGATGAATACCAATATTTCATCCAAATATATCACAACAATATTTCCCAAGTATTTTCTAAAAATGTCATTGATTATCCTCATGAAAGTGGCAGGGGCGTTTAGTAAGACCGAATGGAACCATTATCCATTCATAAATAGAAAATTTGGTTTTGAAAGTTGTATTCCATTTGTTTGCTACATTCATATGAACATGATGATACCCAAATATAAGATCCATTTTGGTAAAGAAGCAGGCACCCTTCAAATGATCCAGTAAATCATCAATGTGCAGTAGTTGGTAACGATTATTGACTGTAGCCTTATTAAGAGACCAATAGTATGTGACTCGAATCCATTCCTCATACTCCTTATTAGGAATGATGAAGGAAGGAGAGACATAAGGTGCATAACTTGGTTGGATGTGTCCAGTATTAAGAAGTTGCATGATATGGTGGATCCTTACTTTCTACTGCATTGAGAAATTGTATTGCATACAAGGGACACCCTTTTCGACTGAATTTACTAAGTTGCAGTGCTAATATTTTCCTAACTAACACTGGCTTCTAAATTCCTTGCAACATACTCATGTTTCCTTATGCATATTCACACTCTAAGGTCTTGTCATTCCACTTCCTCAACCTCGCGAGGAGTCAAGCAATAAGAAGGGGCATTGGGAAAAGTGGCTCCATGAATAAGATCAATGGAATGTTAAATGGAATGGATGGGGGGTAGTCTCGTGGGTGCAGCAAATTCATATTCAAAGGATGTGAGTAAAGCAGATATATTTGAAGGAATGGTATGAGAGGGGCTAACTGGTTTAAGAGGATGCACCAGACAAAGGGAAATGGATTTATTGAGATTGATTTAATGAATAATAGGTTAGATGAAAAGTAAGGTAGGGGATTTTAGAGAGGATGAAGTGAGGACATAAGTACCTCCATCTTTCTGGAGATGATATTGATGATTGTGATCATGGCATACAATGTGATAGAGTTCCTAATAGGGAATACCCAGAAGCACATATGTGCAATCCAAAAGAGACACATTGCAAACAAAAGTATCATGGAAAGGGCCAATGGAAAAAGTAATGTCACAATGTTGGGTCACCATCACACGAGGACCATCCTTTTGAACCCAACCCAATTGGTAGGGTACCAGATAAAGGGTAGTAGGAAGCACCAACCGCTACACCAAATCCTGAGCAACCAAATTATTTTGGCTACCATTGTTGAGGATGAGCATGTTCGGGGATTGCTTGATCTGGAAATTATGAGTAAAGAAAGGAACTGGTGAAGAAGTTTGAGGATCAATGGCCATGAGAAAGAGAGAGGGGTCCATTTCCATAGTATTATTCAAGGTGATCAACTCAGGGGGGAATTGTTCTTGAGGAGGACACATGAGCATCAATAAATAGAGTCTTGACAATATTTTGATTATGAAGAACATGACATTTAGTTGTGGAGTGAAATTGAGATTTGTGATAAGAAAACCATTTTCTAGGCTTGGAAGAGGTAGGAGAGGTAGGAGAGGAAGGAGATGATGAAGGGACAACTTTGGATATAGGAGATCGAAGGAGAGGAGTTATTTTCCATTCCATAGCGAAGGATCGAAGAAAGGCCTTATCTAAGGAAGATCTTTCAAATAAAACAACCTCTATGTGTAACAATAATAAAAGACCATAATTAAATCTAACAATTAGTACCTATTTTGGATATTGAATCTGCAGTCGAATGCAAACTCTAGTAAACACCTCAATGTAGCTTTGGACTGATTGACCCGAGAGTTGGTGGATTTTCGACTAGAAATCTAAGAGAGTCTAATGGTACCTCGATGGATAGAAGTGATTATACAATGCTTGAAAAAAGGAATCCCAAGAACCAATAGGTGGAGGGGTGGTCGTAAGCTAATATCCCAAGTCCACCACCAAAGAGGAGGTATTTGTTTGGGTGTCCCACCAAGATTGATAAATCCCTTCCAATTCCAACCTGGAAATATGTAGCTTCTCTTCTTCTGTCATTCTTGGGAATCAACGGTTTCACAATTCATATGCCCTGAAAAACTTAGGTAGTTTGAAATGAGTATCCAAATGCATAGGCGTTGGGGATGTTTGTTGGATACACATGAGTTCATTCATAGAAAGAGCTAGGTCTTGAATGGAAAACAATTTCCTAGATGTATAATCCTTGGGGGAGGAGTCTCTATGATGAGGAAATATCTTCATATATTAAAGAAACTGAGAACTAAGAATGGAGAGTTCACTAAAAATGGAAGAGTAATTTTGTTGGAATCAAAGAGGGAGTTAAATATCGAGGCACATTCATTTGGATCAAACCCTAGTGCACTATCCTATGGATTTGGATGTGGACCGGGAGCTAGAGATGAATGGGAAAACCGTCGATCTAGATCTAGCCATAAAGCACACCATATGGAGCCCAAAATGGAGGGTGCACTAGAAATCGCTAGCCAAGCACACACTAAGAAGGCACGTTGGAATAAAGGGGAGGGCGTGGAAAACCCTAGTGCACCCTAGCATGAACTAGAGAAGAGGGGGGTAGTGGAAGATCCCCTCAACCAAAGCAATGAGAAATGGAGGATGAGAGAAACCCTATCACACTATGTTGGAGGATATGGATGGAAATCTAGGCCCCAAGCACACCTCTAAAGATGGAAATCACCATAAAGGATAGGAAGTACCTGAATCTGAACTTAGTCCCAGAGATATGGATGTTTACGATATAATAGAAGATCCCAGTTGGAATGAATAGAGACTAATTGAGAGTAGAAAAATTGGCTTCTCAAGAGCCAGGTGTATTTGAAGAAGAATTTTTCACCTTGTACCACGTGGCTTATAACAAAAATTCAAAGAAATTTTTAATTGAAAAGGTCAATTTGAAAATTAATTTCTTTTTTTGAAAAGTGGAAATCAGAAATTGATTTCGAAGGATTAAAACCCTTGAAAGTCATGGAATTTCATGAAGAAATAGGTGAATCTTTGAAATATTCTATTGATGATATAGAGAAGGAAAACCTGATTCTAAAAGAAAAAGTGAAATAATTATAGAATGCTCTACTTTCAAGACCCCTATTTGTTGAGCCCATGTTGTCATACAACCATTAAACACCCTAGAAGTTGTACTAGAGTCAATTTTGAGATTGAAAGATTCCTCAAGCCTATTAATGGTTATTAGGATATACATTAGAGATAACATTCAGAAAAGGATTCGGTAATCCTTGAAACATGGGAATTAGCAACAATTTCATGTACTCTCTCAACAAGGATTGTACATTTTAAAGAGTATCTCCAAAAGGACCTAGAAAATGATGAGAGTTTTTAGAAAGAAGTTGTTGGTACCTTTTTGGAAAAATTATTAAGTTTAAATGATGTTCATAGAAGAGATAAAAACCTTCCTTCTGAGAATCAATTAAAACAATTAAATGCATATTGGGTGAAAAGGATTGGATGTTTGCAGGAAACTCTTTCTGAGTGTGACATCATTAATACAAAAAAAGGTGATCTATTCCTAAATCTTGTTGATCTAACCAAAGAGTTAGAGGGCCAACACTTAATCTTGGATTCAATACTCCTTTCAAAAGATCAATTACAAGAATAATTGGATTCCCTAAATATTTCATGGACGAGTGAGTTCAACGAATTAATTGAATATTGCAAAGAAGAAGTGGAGAAGTAGTTAATTCAATAGGTAAATAAAAATGAATATATTGAAGAATCGCGTCACTAATTGAGCTTTGATTTTAATTATCTAGAAAGTGATTTTTTTGAAACCAAGACTAAGAAATAAATAATGGTTTCTCTCGTGCGGGAGTATATTGAACATTGGTTAAAGAATGCCTTGGTTAAGATAACTGAAATAGATCAACAAGAGTCTATTAATATCGTTAAAACACCTCCATCCTAGCAACCTATAAAGGAGACATCAACAAGCAAATAAAGAGGATGACTTTCCATCATAGTATTTTTCATTTGTTGGTCAATGGGAGCCCCATCCCAGTCCATTGAGGAAAAACACATTTACTTTCAATTGTTATAAACTATTAGATACATACATTATTTTTTGAGGTTCCCATAGAACTATTCAGGTCATTACATTAGTGATTTCTTATACTTTGAGTTGTAAGCATGATATTTCAAATGTGTGTCTATCAAAATATTTTTGGGTTTTAATTGAATCATCATGTTAAGTTATCTACATATATGGTCCATTTATTCCCTTCCTACTAAATGATGTGTCTTGCTTGACTATATGCTATAATGGAAATGTCATCGAGTCAGATTCCTTACGCTATTGGTTTATAGTATTGTATAATATTGTGAATATCTATTTTTTGGGAGAATCCTGGTCCTTTCTCAGGTATTCTCTGCATGTGAATATTTTCTTCAAAAATCATCCTATTCCCCTCTTAGGCACTTTTGTATTCTTGTATTTAATTAAACAAAGAGGAGTACCACCTCTCTAAAAATGTAGGAGGATTTTCCCTCGTGATGTTATCTTAAAGACCTTGAACATTCTTTTAGAGCAACAATTCTCAACATATCCTCAATCACCTGATTGATCCTCTCTATTTTCCCATCTGACTCTAGGTGATATGATGTGCTAAAATTTAAATTTGTCCCAAATCCATTAAATAATCCTTTCTAGAAATTTGATGTGAACTTGGGATCTTTGTCGAAAACAATTTCCTTATGCACACCATGTAGTCTGGAGATTTCCCTGATGTAAATTTATGCAATGTTTTCTTCCTTGTGAGTTAACTTCAATGGAATAAAATGGGAAGCCTTAGTTAATTTATCCACCACTACCATGATGGAATCATGCTTCCTTACAGTCCTGGGAAATTTAGTAATGAAATGAATTGTAACAACTTCCCATTTCAACTCAAAAATGGGAAATGACTACAAAAATCCAGCTGGATATCTATGTTTTATCACTCTAGACATCTAGCTATATAATCAGCTACCTCTTTCTGCATTCCTGGACAAAGTATTGACCCTTTACATCTACAATTTTTTTATGATATCCTAGGTACCCAACATAAGGTACATTGTGCAGTTCTCTCAGCACTAAATTTTTCATCTCTTTAGATTTATGCACGTATACTTTTCCCCTATACATGGGGAATCCATCCTCTTTCAGCTCATAATATTTATATTGTGGTTGTAAATTACCTTGTTGCAATAATTCATTTACTCGCAAATAGCGATGATCTGAATTTGCAAGTTCCAAAATTATGTCTCTTGAATCAAACCTATACATGTTAATGGTTGTAGCATGAAACTTATGCACTCTCTTGCTGAGAGCATTAGACACTTTATTTTCCTTTCCTTTGATATTATTTATATCAAAATTATATTCACTAAGGAATTCAAGCCATCTTACTTGTCTAGCATTCAATGTTGGTTGTCCAAACAAATATTTCAGACCACTATGGTCCATCCTCATCTCAAATATTTTTCCTATGAGATAATTCCTCCACATCTCTAAGGCGTGAACTATGGCTTCCAACTCTAATTCAAGTGTGGCATATTTCCTCTCATGTTTTTTCAACTTCCTTGACTCATATATAACATACCACATGCCCATTTTGTGTAAGGACTCCACCAAGACCTTCCTTGCATGCATCAATGCACACAATGAAATGCTTATTCAGATCAATAATCCTCAATATTGGTGCACTTATTATTAAATTCTTCAAGTGATGAAATATTTCTTCACATTTAAAAGTCCATTCGAATTTCACACCCTTCTTTTGCAAAAAGGTAATCGGGTGTGCAATCTTTGAAAATCCTTCAATAAATCTTCTTTAATAACTTGCAAGTCCCATGAATGATCTGACCTATATAACATTATTTGGTGTCTTCTATCTTATCATGATAAAATGTTATCCCTTCCTCTGAAATAATATGGCCCAAATAATGGATCCGTCTTTGATAAAATAAGCACTTGCTTATCTTGGTATACAATCAATGCTCCCTCAATACATGTAACACCATCCTAAGTGTTGCTCATGCTTCTCCTCTGTCTTTGAATAGATGAGCATATCATTCAAGAAAATAATAAAAATCTTTTTCAAATACTCTCTCAACACTCCATTCATCGGGCACATGAAGATGGTTAGTGCAATTAATCGCCCAAATGGAACCACCACAAACTCATAATGTCCATATATGGTCATGAATGTTGTTTTGTTGATATATTCCTCTTTTATTCTCACTTGATGGTAACCTGACCTTAGGTATATCTTGGAAAATACCCTACCACCTTTTAGTTGATCAAATAGATCATTTATCCTTGGAAAATGATATTTTTTCTTTATGGTAACCTTATTCAGTTTTCTAAAATCAATGCACAACCTTAAAGTTCCATTATTCTTCTTCACAAACAACACCGGGGCACCTCAAGATTATACACTTGATTGTATATACCCCTTCTTCAAAATTTATTCAAGATGATTCTACAATTATTTTAGCTCTGGTGTGCTCATCATATAAGGAGTCTTGGACACTGGGGTAGCTCTAGGAACCAAATCAATGGAGAAATCAATATCTCTATTTGGTGGAAACTAGATGGTCTTAAATACTTAATATTTTATCCTTGGTTTCCTCTTCCATATGGGCTGCATAAATTTGACATCATTTCTTGAAACTCTTCTTCAATTGCATGGTTGAAATTTCTTTGATGGATATATAGGCCTTGAATCCCCTGAACTTTCTTGTGTTTTCCTTCCTCATCAAGACAAATGAATGCCTTTTATAGCAATCTAGGATAGCATGATTCTTTAACCAATCAATACCAACTAAGCATTCATATGAATTCAAAGGTATGATATTCAAATATGCCTTTGTGTAGACTCCATTCATTTCCATTGGGCAATCCTTAGCGAGATCATTGATTCTTTTCTTAGCTTCAGTGTCTAAATGTACCAACCAATATTTCCCATGCTTTCTTCATTGCAAATGATATATCTCAACAAGATTATGATCTATGTAACTGTTGGAACACGCGTGATTTTGAACATTTGAGCTTTAATATTTTTCACCTCTTGGAAATAAAATTTTACCCAAAAAATCATAAACTTAGAGAGTTACCTTTTAATTTTAAATCAAATTCATTGCTTGTTATTCAACAATAAGGCGCTTGCAATATCTACCGCCGATGAGCTTCTATAGTTTTATCTAATGATCCTGATGATCTCTGAAGTGTTGGAGCCGCCTGAGTTTTAAAGGAAAGCCTTCAACGGTCGCTTCACAGCTCCACGCTTCAGATGTTCTAATAAACCCAAACAACGAAAACCCCAAAACTCTGAAACCCGAAGATAACCACTCATGACCTTTTGTAAACAACTCACTAACACGAGTCATAAGACATGTGTCTTTTAAATCTTTCATGGGCTGACACGTGGCACTTATTTTTGACATTTCCATTGGATGATTCACACGTTTTCGAGTGACACGTGGCATCTCTATTTTCTTGACACGTCATCCAGCATGATGCCATCTCTGCCATGTCTCTACGGGAGATGGCCCTTCGGAGTTTTAACAAAGATTGAGTTCAAAAATCACCGAAGTATCATAGTGTCGAAGTATTGGACATTACAAAAAAGTAAAAAGGAGTTAATAAAACATTTAATAACGGAGGTTAATCACGATTAAGATTTAATTAAATTACTTCGTCGTTTTGGATTTCAGAAAGTTTCTCTTGTGTTATATTCAAAATCTCCCGAAGTCTAAAACCTATCATAAAGGATGTTTAAAACCTATCATAAAGGATATTTCTGCCCATATCCTCAATTGTATCAATGTCCTAGATATTTGTGAATATTCCTCATCCTTTCTCCTTTGTGAGGGAAAACTTTATACAGGTGGTCTTCCCTTTGCATGTGTCACATCCACAATGAAATCAGAGCAATTTGAAACTTTTCAAAATCTCTTAAAAAATCTCTGATACCACTTAAGGTTTTGGAGTTCGTCGTGGCTTCTACATCACCCCTCAGGCCCACCACCATGCAATGCAAACTTCCAAGATCGCCATTGTGGCATTATACGTCACCACTATCATGTCACCTAACACGTGGCCTCCACGTCATTAAGTATGAAAAGACTCCCAAATTTTCAAAAATGCCTAATTTGGAAATTTCTTCCCCAACCACTATGGAAGCTCTAGAAATTAAGCTTCCCATGGCCAATTTTGGCCCTGTGCATGTCAATTCAACCTTTTCACTTGAAACACAACATCCCCACATTGATATTTTAACAATTTTTTACTTAGAAATTGGGATTTTTGCTCAATTTCACCTAATTTCTTATATTCATTCCATGTTTATACAATTATTTACCTCCTATGTTGAATTTCTTATTGAATTTTCCCAATTATCCCCAATTAATTATCCCCTCTAGTAATGATTGTAGGTGCAATTTGATTAAAATCCCCCTTGAAATTTGGAGATTTTTCCCCATTTCTTCCATTCCTGCTCTGCCATTCATTATTTAAGCCAATTACAGGCTAAAAATTGCTAAGCTGAAGGTTACAATTGGGGAGTTTAACCCCTAAGATCAATTTCCCCAATTTCTCACGGGAAATTGTTGTCAAGTAGTTCACATACATCCTCTAAAAATTTTCATCTGTAAATTTATGCTTCGATGTTGGCTTTGGCCCATGTAGGCTTGGTGTTGAACCCGTGGCTTTGATACCACACTATAACACACCCTCACTTCTGGGCATATGTCATGAAAATCCAACTTTTGTCAAATACATAATTTTTTAAATTTCCTTAATCTTTCTCATAATTTCTCTGATACCATTATTTAATTGATTAAAGCTTTCGATACCAATATTAGTAATATGCCTTGCATATGAAACAATTATTTAGTCCTAACAACATATAACTCCAATATAAATATTTATTTCATAACATAATTAAACATAAATAAGCACACACTAATTATCATATAAGCATATAACAAAACACTTATCTTTTTAGAAAAGCACCAACTAGTTGCAGACCTCAGACATTCCACCCATCCATAGACACGGTTGTTCTAGTACTCTCAACAATAAGTCACCCTCGAGTTGGGGCTATGACTGCACCAGGGAAAAGGATACCTAATCCAACTAAGGTCTCACTAGCACCAACAATGGCTAGGCCAAGGCACCAAACTCCAACAACAATTCCAACCTATATCCTTTCATTCCCCAACAGCCTACACAACCCAATGAAGTGTACCCCCTTCTTTGCACCACAGTCCCTCGAACTGTCCCACTTCCCTTCCAGGGATTTAGCACATGTCGACTAGGAAGTCTCAAAGATCCATGGCTCCAAAAAATTTGACTGTTATAATGGATTCTTCATGCAACCTCTAGGCCTCACACCTAGGGAAACCTATCCCAGACAATTTTCCCTCCAGATCTCTAGCCTTCCCCAAGGAAACCCAAGTAGAATTGTACACCCAAATCCACCTAGGATTCATAGGGTTCAAAATTACATAGGATTTCAATGACTCACTAAATCACACCCCAAAATCCCTAGAGAAAGAATGACAAGAATAAATGATGAGAATAATGGAATGAATGCTTTTTCCACTAAAACCAAAGTTTAAATAAGTGTGTTCCATTGTTTTACAAGTGACAACTAAGAAAATCCTTTCCCCACCACTTGGGAAATTGTCCACCCACTTGAGAACTTTAGGATAAAAACATAACTTAAGGACTTAGGTTATGACTTAGGATTAATTTAATACTTGGCTTAAGCCCCTTTCTACAAGCCCTTAGCCCCCTTTCCCTCTCATGGAGTCTTATCCCCCATACTCTCTTGTCTGACTTGGTCTACAACAATGATGTATTTTATTAATATATTCAAGTGTGATTACAATTTACAATTTCAAGCTCACCGACCTTTCAGCATATAGGCTCTCTTGCTTAGTATCACACAGGCACTTCGGCCCAAAACATATATACACAGGTACTCAAGCCCAAAAAATCATACTGGCTCACCATCCTATACAACATATGTACATATACATATTTACAACATGGGGATCAACTTGGTGGTATTACAATC
>ML781349.1:465095-494493 GCA_009831015.1 Picea engelmannii | reverse complement strand
ATATTTTTGTAAAAATATTCAAATTTCTAAGGATTTTGTATAGTTTTTATAAAATTTTGGCGATTTTTAAGGTAAAATAATTTTATCCTATAGAATTTGGGCGAATCATTTTTAAAATAGTGAATCTAGTTTTTGGAAAAACCATGGAAAATTAGCCCATGAGAAAAATTTAGCCCCTAAAATCATCCATGCCTGAGGGTATATGGAGGTGAATTTCATATGCATGTATTGTCTGGTGTAGTACTACTCGAAGGGGTACCAACATGGGTTACAATGGTTTCCATCTAGGTGAAACCTCTTATGGTTCCTGCATGTATGCTTCCCTGACCACTAGTTTTCCCATTTAACAACAGACCTATGTGTTATTTTTAGATGCTGAAACACGTATTTAGCATGGAAAAATATTCTCTAAAAATTGTGCCAGGATAGAGCTTTGATACCACTTGTGATGTACCAAATAGAAACATTCAGAGCATAAATCACATATATCACTCAGATATATTGCAGAAAGAAATAGAATTGCATGAACAATGGACAATATAAACCAAAATATTATACCTTTATTGATATGGAAGCAATATTCACTTGTCTTGTAAAGGGGGCAACCTCCAATAGTACAGAGCTCAGATTACAAATGATTTCCAAGACACCTTTTACAATGCTTCTACATCTTTATATAGTACTTTCTATACTCTAAGAACATTGTAGAGAAAGAACTTTCTAGTAGGCAAAACCTTTTAGTAAGCTTTCTTACAATAATTGTGTTCACAATGCTACATAGACCTTATTTACTAATGATGATCTCCATACATAGCAATAAATAACAATATATCTACTTAGAGGGTTAGGAAGATTAAAACCCTAACAAAAAACATATTATCTTTACTTCTTTTTTTCACATAATAAGTTTAACATCACAAAAATATAAATATATATATATATAGAGAGAGAGAGAGAGAGAGAGTGTATGCCTGGATGGGCCTAATTGTTAAGAACATGTGTTTCCTCTTAAGAGGTCACAAGTTCAAATCACATCAACCCTTTACTCTATATTTATTGATAACCATTTTACTTCTGTATATAATTAACATTATAAAACACACATATATAATGATGTTAATAAAATCACATTCATCTTGTAATTATCTTTTATTTTAATATAATCCAAAATTAACATAAAATTAATTAATGTTTTTCACGTTACTTAGTAAACATGGTAAATTGTATGTTATTGTTTTTTAAATTCTATGCATTTTGAAGAGAGGGGATGAGAGAAGAAATAAATAAATGATATTAAAATAAATATTAATTTTAAATAATTAGAATAAATACTCATTCATTTTAATAAATATTGTTAATGGAATATTTGTCACAATATTTTTTTGTTTTAATTTTTTAATTTAAAAAAATTATAGTGATATTGGGAATTAACCATCATCATAACGAATAGTATATAAATTAATTAATTTCAATATTATTGTGAAATATATAAAAATTAATGTTAAAGTTTTATTTTTTTTTAAGAATAAATGAAAAGATAAAAAAATATTTTACTTTTGATTAAATAAGTGAAGTGTTGATTATTATTTTTTTGTTGAGGTAGCAATAACATAACATTTTGTTTATTAATATAATTTAACAAATTGTAAATGAATATAGTTTTATTATTAAAATATAGTAGTAAATATCGTATAATTAATAATAATATAAAAAATGAATTGGAGATTATTTCATGACTAATTTGTAAAGGAGTAAGTTAATCATGTGGTAAAGAGATATTTTTTATGGTCACAAATTTGATACTTATTTGGTAGAAATTTTAAACACGAGGAGAGTTTTATCACATAATCCAAGGCCTATGCATGATGAAACAATGTCCATAGGAATTTTTTCCAATTTTAAATAAATCATCAAAAATCTAATGAGATTAAAGAACTCCATAGAATCATCTTCTTAAAATAAATATGTATATCTCATTAATGTAAAATTAAAATTCACAACTTTCTATTGATTAATAAAAAATAATTACATCCCCACATAGTTTAAAACTAAAATGTGAAAAGATTAATAACATGAAGTTGAAATACTATAACTATTTTATCAATGATGATCAAATTGTTCTTTCAACATAATGAACTTGAAAAGAAAGATAAATATTTTGAGAATCAATCACCTTTAGAGTGACAATGATTTTCCAACTAATCCAAAAACATTTTGAGATAAAGAAAAAAATTAAAATTTATAATTAAACAAATCTAGGATAACATCATTTCCTTTTAACGTGCCAACTTTTAATAATATAAAACATAAATTACTTTTCAAAATCTTAGTATTCATAAATAGTCTTTAATTTTTTTATATTATAAAAACTATGTAATTTGAGTAATTTTATTTTTATCATATTCATACATAAAAATATAGTTTTTAAATATCTAATTTTCTTTTTCAAGTTATGAAATAAACGTGATCTTCAAATAAAAACAATACCAAATATCTTTATAAAAAAATAAATTATATTTCAACATAGAATGAAATATAATAATTTAATTCAATATAATTAAGTTCCATATCAAGTTATAATGAAATATTATAATTTAATTCAATAGAAAATTGGAAAAAACATATGCACCTTTATTGTTTGGACTTTGCCTAATATTGAAGTTGGTAATTAAAGTGGCAATCAATTTTGTGTACAAAGTTTCAAATTTTGTGGATTATAGAAATAGAAGTTTTCTAAATAAGGAAAAGCTTTTCCTAGTTTTATAGACTTTATTATAATAGTCAAATCTCTAATACTCATTAATAACACGAAGCCAAAGTTGAGTCAAATGTCTACCAGAAAAAGCTTACTCATTAATAACGCCAAGCCAAAGTGAAGATAATGGACAAGACTTTCCAATGGAAATTTCTTGTAGAAAAGGAGTGGTGAGAAATTTAAAACATCTTTGTTGACTCTCCTATTTTTATTTTTATTTTATTTAAATACTGTTCACTTAGTTAACTATAGTGGATAGCACATGTGACAGGCTTACGTGATCGGACATGCTAGACTTCCGTTACACAGACATGTGATCATGTGATCGGCTTACGTGTCAAACTGTTAGCGTTTGATTCGTTGAAAGTAAGCGAAGGGCCGCCACATCAGCATTCACCTACTCTTGCCAACCCCGAGTCCTTCGAGAAGACGTGAGTGAGAATTTGTTCTCCGTCCGCAATAAGCAAAGAAAAGTATTTCCCTCTGATTCGGTGGGATGCGAAACATTCAAGCCAGCTCATGCTTTTGAGTCAACACGCTTCCATTTCACATGTGAACGCAGACACAATAGAAATTGACAATCTTAGTGTATAGTTGAAACGGGATCCTTCTCTCCAATGAACACTCTTGTCTTTTCATTTTCTCCCCTCTAAGTGGGGGTGGTTGTTGCCTCATAGAAGACCAATGCCCGTTCATCAGAAGTTTCTTTTCGTGTAACAGAATTTCTCTCAAAGGAAGGAGGAATGGTTCTTTAAGAACATACAGTGGATGCAACTTGGCATTCATTCCTCAATTTTCTAAACCGTCGGGGAGGAAAAGAATCATCTGGGTCCCCTTTTGGATGCCCTTTTTTTCGACAAATACCAAACTTTACCAAACTTTTCGCCTGTACAATCTTAATTACCTCCCTTGCTCTGTACACACGGCGTTCTACTACTGTTGTTACTCCTTCACCCCTTTTTTTATATTTTGCATTTTAATTCATACTGGAAGACTGTGTTGAATATGTATTCGATCACGCCGTTTGACATGGAATATCATGCCTCCCAAATCTTTCGACGTTGACGAGAAAGTAAAATCTGCGAGCGACTGTGATGAAAACAGAACATCCAGATTGAGATTTGTACAGTTCCACCTAAAAGCATGATCTGTTGACAAAAATTACACGGGATTTGATCTGATAGAAACTGGTATTGCTTACGGTTTATTTTTCTATGACGGGAAGTGGTATTGGTTACTGCTTATTTTGTTTTATAACTTGCTCAAGACGGGAAGTGGTATTGGTGACTGTTTATATTTATAACTTTTGAATGACTTTCAGTACGCGACTTGCTTTTTATTGGTACCAACTTTTGGGTGGCTAGTACGGTTCATGCTCTGCAGATCCTTTTCGCAAACTTGACCACACAACTTCAGACATTGTTGCTCAAGAGTGATCGTGGAAATCTGAAAAAGACATGAGTTTCTTATTTATTTATTTATTAATTGTTAATTGATTGAATTAGGTGATTCCATTTTTTCGCTACCAAACTAAAACCAAATTTAGTTTGGCCAAAATGCTGTTTGGCCTGCCACATATGTTAATGAACATTTAAATTCTTGTATTACTCTAGAAGCTTAAGATGGTCCCGTCTTTCTATGTTTGTGACTTTGAGGTTAAAGGACTATTTTGATTCAATAATACTATTTATAAAAGTTAGGTTTATTTAATACTATTCGTAATTATTTTTTAATATTATAAATTTATCTTCACTTAAATTTTTTAAACCTTGAGAAATTTACATTCTAATTATTTTTTGCTTTATCCATTTTTAACTGAATATAAACAGCAAGTTGAAACTTTAATTTCTTTTCACCGTCCATCATTATGTACAATCTTATGCGCCGCAATCCAATCAACTTTCATACAGCACCCTAACTAACTTTCATGGTATCTACGAATATCCTTTAGACCTATTCTATGCAAAATAAATATGTATTGTTTGTGTTCTGAACATTAATGATTATATGCTATTTTAAATTCAGAAATACTAAATGATTATATCCTATTTTAAATTCAGAAATACTGAGTTAGAAATCCAATGTATAAGGTGGTGTTAAGAGTTTTAAAAGTTGTGTTTTAAACTTTTATGAGATGAATTTATAGGTTAAGGCGAGATAATGGATCTTAGTTTGGAGGTTGATATGGGTTTATTTTATTGACGTGTGAACGTCACTGGAGATGTGGCCAGCTCGGGTTGGAGACCACTTAGTGATGTCGGTTCCCGGAAATGAAAGGGAAGACAGAAGAGAATCGATTAGAGAACAGCTTGCAATAGTACGGCGCAGAAAACCTGTAATTTCAATGATACTATGGACTAAAAAAGACGGAAAGAGTTGATGGCCATGGTTTGCATGAAAAAGACGGAAAGAGTTGATGGCCATGGTTTGCATGAAAAAGACGGAAAGACAGGATGGTTTGCCTGAATTCACAAACGAAATTAGAAAATTAGAGGTGCTGTCGCTCTTGTGATCCGTGTTTTCTCGTTAGTGCTACCGCGAGGGAAACGAGTGGCCCACAATCGTGGCAACTTAGAAAACTTTCAATCTTGCGGTCTGACTTTTGAGGCGCTACTTGCCTTACAGAAAGTTACGGGTCCTGGTCCCAGTTTTCTCTCTGCCTCTGTACATGATGATGATTGCAATTCTAGCGACGAATTCAGAGTCTCGCCCTGAGTGCTATAAAAGGGCATGGCATCGGTGTGGAAGCTTGGTGCCGTGCTTGACGTGTAAACTAGTTACTAAGTCTAGAAGACCTGGAAACCGGGTGCATTTTTCATCGTCCTCCTCTGAAGGTCTGAGTCATGTATGTTGACGAACAATTCTGCATGTGCTGACCGACGACAGGGAGGTGCCGCCCAAGGAATTCATTTAAATGTGATCTCACCCTCAGTAATCAGCTAAAAGTGGCTCCCTCCCATCAAATTTTCTCTGAACTTCCGAAAATGGCTCCCTCCCATCAAACTTTCTCTGAACTTCCGCAGATGTCGTCCAATGTTGGTGGTTTTAGAGCCCATGCTCCCTCCCCATGCGCTGCTTGCAAGATGTTACGAAGAAGGTGCGGAGACAAATGCGTGCTTGCACCTTACTTTCCATCAAACGATCTTCACAAATTTGCTACCGCTCACAGAATATTTGGAGCAAGCAATATCATAAAACTACTTCAGGTATTTATACCCATTCATGCAGTTTGAATGGAATTCCTTGCGAAGGCTAAATGCTCTTTCTCATTTCCTAATACTATCGAAAGTGCTTTTGTGCTACCTAATTTATCTTCAATTTGAACAAACAAATATACAAAGTACATTGTCCGCAAACTGGGTTTAATTGATAAGCTTTGATATGTGTGTGAACTATCAGGAACTGCCAGCTGAGCGTAGAACAGATGCAGTAAGCAGCATGGTATATGAAGCGAACGCAAGACTTCGAGATCCTGTATATGGTTGTGCAGGAATAGTTTCCCAGATGCAGTCTCAACTCTGTCAATTGCAATCACAGTTGGCTACAGCCCAGGCAGAGATTCTAACCATGCGCTTGCAACAGGCTAATCTTCTTGCACTCATCACAGGCTCTTCAGACAGTGGGGAAACACCTCGTCCACTTTCCCCATCTGGCAGCGCGGTTTCCCAAGAGAGCAATGACCAGCAAACGGATTTGATTTATTTTGAAGGAGAAGATCCGCTGCAGCTGTGGGACGACTCAGTTTGGACACAGTTGTAGCTGTACCCTCTACATCGTAGAAGAGTCTGCCTGGATGATGATGGCATAAGCCATCATCATCCCTCCTGTTCTCTGTGTAATTGACTGATCTGCTTTCTACAATAAATTTAAAGCTCTGGCAAGCTTACTTTTAATCTGAGAAAATCATGCATCCTCGGTATACTGGGCGGAGCATTGAAGTCATAGATTTTGGACAAAGAACCTTACATACTTCGTATAATTACAAGATTCACAAAAGTCTGCCAAGGTAATCTGTCGTTTCAATGTTTGCCACAATATTTTTGAATGCAAATTTTTTGCCATTATAATCATGAAACTGTCACAGCAGTAGAAGTAAGACTTTCAATTATGTGAAATCTTAATACATTTTGGCAACTAATGATATCACAAATTATTGTTTATTAAGTATATTATTAAATTAATATTGAAAATTTTAATAATAATAATAATAATAATTCATTTTAATTGGTCATGCAAAAATTTTGTTTAATAATAATAATTCATTTTAATTGGTCATGAAAATCTTTATTTAATTTAAACATGTAAACTCCCAACCTTCCAAAAAAACACATTTTCTTAATCATTAATTCTAATTTTATCCTTCTAAATTGATTCTTCACACTCAAATTATAAATCCTTCACCCATTTAAAATTTTAAAATTTGAAATAGAAATTTGTGAAAAGAAAATTTAGTATATGCCAAACATCTTTTACATCCATCCATCCACGTTTTTTATATCATGTGATTTTTATTTCAAAAAAGAATCAATTGTCGTTCAACACCATTTTTTGAATGTACTTTCTGCTTATTTGTTAGCATATTCAGGAATTCTGAGTGGAATATTGAAGTGACAGATGTTGGTAGGAAGCACGCGTTTAGGGCAGAACCTTACACACTTACCAGGCTTTGACTAAAAACTTTGTAGATTTACAAGAGTTTGGCAGGTGGTGTAGGTAATCTGTCATTTCAATAATTTTCCAATATGCATAATTGTTGCCATCATGAATATGCCACAGAAGTAATCTTTATATTTATTTTGGGTAACTAATGATATCACATATCATATGTACATCGTTGGGTAGGTGGCAAGTCGATTCTACAGTGAAGATGGATAGAAGAGAAAAAACCAAGTATACAAATTTGCGGGAAGAAAGGTTTTCTGCAGACTAAACATCTTTTACGTCCATCCATTAATCAATTCCGTATTAAATTGACTTTTTTTTTTTTGACTAATTGTGATCTTTTTAATTAAAAATTCAAACGTCGCTCGACAACACACCATTGCTGAATTTTGTTCCGTGTACTTTCCGCTCATTTTTTCGCGACATCTTCGAGTATCATCTTTTTTTTAAAAGAGGCGCCTGTATATATAGTCTCCAAACGATTTGGGAAAATTTATTTTCTTGGGGAAGGAAAAACAATTCATAGATGGTATAGTTATGGGTTGTTTCAGGATCCTCGAGAAAAAATATACCCCTAAACTTTAACATGTAAAATTATGTTTTACATCAAAATTTGTATTAAATTTTCTATCAAAATTAATCCATTTTAAACAATTTTTATTATATATATTAACAAAGTTATTCAATAAATTTTAATTTATTTAAAAACTTGCAAGTGCAAGTACATAGTTCAGAATTAGATTATTTTTCATAAAAGAAATGATATTGTAACATCTTAAAAATGCAAATAATAGTTTAAAAGTTAGAAATGATATTGTGCCATCATCATTTTCCCTAAATAATTAAATACTAATGTTAGAAATGCAAGATAGACATTGGATATGTTAGATTAATAATGTAAGCATTAGCAAAAGATTGAAAAGTGAGTGTGAATAGATTGATATAAGTAAGCACGGCAAAAGGAAGAAAAGTCTTAAGAAAAAGAAGATAGATCACATCATGCCATGACTTATTTGTGTGGGATATGATTGTGCATTTAAGCTTTGAAAGAAGAAAAAAAAGGGATTTTATAGATGTAAGTACCAAAATTGAAGTACCCTAGAGGATAAGCTTCAACACACTCATGTATGGAAGTGTCACGGTCTTGGAAGCACTAGGACCAAAGTTGTTTTTCCAATAAATCATGGTTGATGATGTGTCTCAAGGAAAGAAAATAAAACCAAAGTTGTTTTTCCAATAAATCATGGTTGATGACGTGTCTCAAGGAAAGAAAAGACATGTAAATAAATGATCCCAAACATTGAGAACTCTCCTCATAACTTAGACAACCTACTCTCACTTCCCCTAGTTTTATCAAGTGAGTGACGTGGAAGTAAGTAGCACGGGCATAATCTTTTTAAATCCATTGTTGTACGTCTTGTTCCTACTCTCTCCTCTACAAAAATTCATCCACATCATACCTCTTAATACTTATCCACAACGCAACAACCTCTTCACCCTCCCTTGTCATGTGACAAACTGTAAATGTCGGTTCAAACCATCTTACGTGGATGTTAAATACTAAATGTTGAAGATATTTTCTTACGTGGATATTGAATACTAAACTTATCATCAACATGTTAAATAAAATGGATAATTTTACACAACCTTAACACTATCTACATGAAATAATACAAATTTTTTTTATCATAAATTATTTACTAACTCTATCTTAATTAAAATTATATTTATACCAAGTATTTGTTTAATCCATAACTTAGAAATTCATAATAAATCAACAAAAATTTAAACAAAATCACATACCATCACATAAAACGTATTGATCACTTGAGACAAGAAAAAAATGACGCTCTAAAACTATAGTTTCACGTATTTTCAATTTCCCATTATATAAATAATAGACCATATGAGACTATGTCCGCCCAATCATATGTTGTTTTTCTTAACCTTGTTTCATGGCCAATTTTATCTATTTTCTCACATTGAATCTATTTCATTTCAACATCTCAACATAGCTATGATGATTTAAGATGGTTTCAACATAATTATTATAGATTGATTTTTTTTATCAATCAATGACCATACTGATATAGGACATGTTAGACATACATCCTTAACATAATATTTAAGGTTATTTTGTAAATAGGTATTTCAAGTATAAACATTTAATTAATTAACTAATTAATAATAATAATGTCAAAGTTAAGTCAAACAATCTCTTGTTTGTAAAATAAGGGATCTCTTTTGGGTAGCCATTTTATTGCTAAATTTTATGAAGGTGTACATACCCTATCCCCTCTAAATTTGAATCTATATTTTAAACCACTAAAGAATAATCAATATATTATTTACATCAAATGACACAACAAGCTCAAAATACCAATTTGACTAAATTTTGGTGTTATAAGCTAGAATCCAAACTTTGAAAATGTGAATTTTGTTTTCAAAAGTATGAATATTAATGTTTTCAAAGTGGACAATTGAATTTAGAAAGTGTAAATATTCTTGTTTACAAAGTGTGAATTTGGTTATGAATGTATAATTTTAGTTTATAATAGTGTGAATTTCCATTTCCAAAACATGAACTTTGGAATCTAAAAATGTGATTTTTAATTTTGAAATTGTGATTTTCTATTTAAAAAGTGTGAAAAATTAAATTGTGAAAATGTGTATTTGGATTTATATTTTAATATCTTGATTTTAGATTATAATTTTATATATTTTAATTCCTAAAATTATATTTAAATTTCCAATATCAATATCAACATTTTATTTATATACATACATACATATCATTATGTCATACATTACATATAACATCAAAACTTAAATAAATAAAAAATATAAACAAATGTTATCATTACATTGAATATTTTTACATTTTTATCAATATTTAAAATAGAGTATAATAATGATGACAACCAACTCCATCACTACTAACATATAAAATACATAAACACAAAATATAACTATATAAAAATCAGTTGTCCTTCCTACCGACTTTGTCAAAATGAGTTGTCCTTCCTACCAACTTTGTCTCCTCATTATTAATGAAATCATATAAAATAAGTAAATACAAAATAACACTATATAAAGTGAGTTGTCCTTCCTATCAACTTTGTCTCCCCTTATTACTGGATTACTATGGAAATATACACAAACCCTTATTACTGGATTACTACGAAAATATACACAAAAGCCACGTCACATAAGACACCAACTAACTTTTATTAGTTGTAACAATGTGTTTCACCAGTGAATGCACGAGGTAATTGAATCTTTCCATTGAAAACTTCATTAATGTTGAAAAAACACAACTACGATGAAATGTTGTTATGTAATTACCCTTTTTATTATTTTTACAACTACTTTTAAATTATTGAAAAGTGATTCTACATTGTATTTACAATCAAATATCTAACAAAAATATATTTTCCATGATTTATAATTTCAACTAATATAATATATTTCATTATACTTTTGAATTATTAAAAAATAATTCTACATTGTATTTAGAATCAAATATCTAACAAAAAGTATATTTTCCATTATTTATAATTTCAAATAATATAATATATTTTATTATATTGATTTTTTTAATATAACAAATTATATATTATAATATAAAAAACAATTTCAAATAATGAAGATGATGGTGATTAACATTTACTAAGGTTAAATTGATTTATCAAATCTTAGATTATTTGCAATTCTTTAGAATTTTGTTTATGTGTTCGCAAAGCATTAAGATAACCTTTCCAAGATCACCATAGTTTTGTGAGTTAAAAGGTTAGGAAGGTTGGTAGTGTGACATATATTTTGAAATTTAGATCTAATATAGGTATAGGTTGGACAATCTAAGAGAAAGTTATTTTCATCTTCAACCTTCTTAGTGTCACAAAGGTGGCATACTCTTTCATCCCATGGCATTCTAGGAATTCACCAACGCCCAGTTTCACTATGGAGCTTGTGAGAATTTGTTCTTATCTTAGCAAGGATTATTTTTTCTTTACACTTGTCAAAATAGAGAGATAATTTTGATCTTCTAGATTAGGGTTGATTACATCCTTATAATACCTTAATTTTTTTTTTCCCTCTAACTCTTTATCACACCACATTTTCTCCTTAAATTTTGATTTAATAGTATCTGTATTCTGCAAAATGGTGTCTTCCATGATTCCCCAATAGCTTAGCCAAGACTGGGATCTTTGTGCCATCCTCACTTGAGTTGAAGTGTTAGGGACCTAACCTCCCTAACCCCTCATGCAGATAGAATAATATATTTCCATGTAATAAAGACCAACATAAGTTAATAAGGCTTATTTAATAAATTGGAATAAGTCAATGTAAGAAGATCTAATAGAAGCTTCTGCTTCTAGAGGGATCTTCCTCTAGAATGATCTTTAGAAGATATAATTAGTATAAATATGAGTAAGAGTCTTGAGAATTATTGTAATAGAGCATTGCGATGTTGGAGATTGCCCCCTCGAAGAGGCAAGTGAACATTGTTTCCTATCAATAAAGGTATTATTTTGGTGTTGTGGTTTCATATATTTTGTTGTTCCATTGTTACACTCTACAATATTTCTATCTTTGGCTATTATAATAGATCTGGTACCTTACAAGTGGTATCAAAGCACTTTCCTTGGCAAAAAATTGTGGGTTATTTTTTTCAGGGTAGAGACGTATTCTGGTGTCTTAAAGCTACATAGATCTATCGTTCAACGCATAAATCCACGGTTGGGGAAGCATACATGCAGGAAATACAAGTGGTACTTAAGCACACATTGTTGGCCACCCTTGTAACCCCTGTTGATACCCCTTCGAGTGGTAGTGCATCAGACACCACCTATATATAGATCGACCTAGATATCTTGAATCCCTTCATAGGTAAACCCATAACCCACCTGACTATTATAGTTCCACCGAGAACAACACTTAGGAAGATACTCTTTAGTACTTGGATAATCGAGTAGTATGGCTAAGGGTACGGTCTACCCTCCTTAGTTGGTGCCCTGAGATATTGGGTCGAGTACTATTATTCGACCCTACACGTATATCAGAGAGCTATAGAACATGGAAAACCCTTGTCTATAGAAACCCTAAAAAAACCTAACCCTCGGGACATAAACAACACAGAAAGGGAACAAACAAGATTTCTCCTGATAAGAATTCGGGCATTTTGACACTGTTTTTTCTTATTAATAATTTGGGCATTCTGACACTGCAGTATTATTCAGATCGTATAACTTTGTAGGAGTAAACAAAAAAAAATTGGGGCCTGCCTACATCCTTATTTGAGACCTAACCCATTGGGCTCCTTTTTTCCTCCTGATTGCATTGATACCTATCATTTTTCGAACTTTTTTTCCTGTGGTTTGGACCCCTCTCGACACCTCTACTTGGGACCTATTCCATTGGACTCCTCTTTTCGTCCTGATCCTAGTGATATCTATCATTTTTTATCCTTGTCTTTCCATGGACCCACCCACTCTTTTCCACCACCTTTCTTTCCCATCTCTTCTTGTGTTTTCCCCTCACCATGGCTACCACTCGCAACCAAGATCTTGAAAACCACATCGAGTCCCAAATTGGCCACATGAAATTGGAACTAGGAAGGACATTGATTCCCACCTTGCTAGCCAACTTGCATCCCACATTGAATCTCATCTTGACTCATTTGTTGCCAAGGTCCTGGAAAAACTGTCCATTCCTAAACTCCATTCTTCATCTGAACCACCTTCTAACCTCAAAGGTACAACTTCTTCCAATTCCCAACATTTTCATTCCAACCCTTTTCATCATGATATTCATCTTCCATGAGTGGAGGTGAACAAATTTGATGGCTCAGATCCCACTGGTTGGGTCACTCAAATGGAATACTACTTCTCCTTGCATGGCATCACTGACGAATTGGCCAAACTTCGTTACATTGTCCTCTATTTGGATCATGAACATTGGAAATGGTGGCAATGGCGTCAAAAATCATGTTAAGGATAAATAGCCTAGGCAGAGTTTGTGGCTGAACTTTATGACCACTTTGAAATTGATACACACTCCCTAGGCCGTTTGACCAAATTGAAACAATCTGGTACCGTGGAAGATTTTGTCACAACATTTGAGCAATTATCTTTCAGAACATAGGGCATATCTGATACTTTTTTCTGAGAATTCTTTATCAGTGGCCTCAAGGATGAAATCTATTCCCAAGTCCTCATGACTCGCCCCCAGACTTTATTGGAAGCTATTAAACGTGCCAAGGAATCCCAACAAGTTTTTTTTCCCAACACTGCAAACCTTATTTCCCTCTGCACTCTCTCCCTCCCACTCATGCCCCTCATCCCACTCCTCTCAAGATCCAAAAATTAACCCTGGAAGAAATGGTTGAATGCTAACTAAAGGGTCTTTGCTATAATTGTGATGAAAAATATTTTCCGGGGCACAAGTGTGAGGAACATGAGTTATTAATGGCCATCTCTAAGGATGTTGATGACGAGACCGAGACATCTCATGCAGTAGAGCTCCCTAATCTAGCTCCTATCACTCCACCATCTGATCCACTAGAAGTTGAGTCAGTCTTTTCATTGAATTCACTCATGGGCTTCTCTACTCCCCAAACCCTCAAGCTAATTGGCTACATAAAAAACCGTAACGTCATCATTCTCATTGACAGTGGTAGCACTCATAACTTCAGCATCAAAACATTTCTCAAGAAACCCATTGTTGTGTCCATGTAGTCAACAATTTTCAAGTCATGATTTCCATTGGAGGTTCCATGAAATGTGGGGGGTGTTGTGAAAATGTGAATCCAAAAATTGGTCAATACAATGCCCCCCAAATTTCTCAAGAAACCCATTTTTGGAACCATGCAGTCAACAATTTTCAAATTATTATTTCCAATGGAGGTTCCATGAAATGTGGAGGGCATTGTGAAAATGTGTGTCTTCAAATTGGCGCAATGGGTGCAGAATGGATACACACTCTCGGTCCCATCCTCATGGAATTTAAAGAATTGACCATGCAATTTCAATAAGATGACCAAAAGTTGATCCATATGTATATTGGTGGCCACCCACCTATTCCAACTGTCTCCTCTTGTCAATTTTTAGTGCAACACGTTCTTCTGTACTTCTTCATAATTGTGGGTTCTACACTTCGGGGGCTGTCTGAATCCCTGCACATCTTCTAGATGGATACTGGTGGCCTCCCACCTAATCCAACTGGCTTATTTTGTATGTTTTTATGTCAACACATCTTACTGTACTTCTAGGGCCATTTTGAGGCCCTAAACATTATTGTTTTGGCTCACCACAGTCAAATTGTAGATGGAGTCAGAGTTTGATGGTGTAATGCATTGTTCTCGAAAATACCTTTCCAACGACCTATCACGCTGATCCAGATTTATTTTCGGCACGAAATGAGAGTAGAGATATAATAAAGAAATGCACAGAGATATTAAAGATATCTAATAATATAACATAAATGTATCAGAGATGCAACCATAAACACGGATATATAGTAATACATGATTTCTATTAATGAAAGAAATGTATAGAGACTATAAAAATACAAAGTGAAAGACTCGCTAGAATGGTGGCAGCTTATCTCTAAGAAGAGATGTGACAACTACTCACATTCACAAGAAGATGATTACAATGAGGCTCTGAAGGCCTTTTTACAATAAAAACGAATGCCAAAACCCTAGACATCCAAAAACCTAACCCTAGGAGATGAAGCGCCAAAAGTCATGTGGGCCCCGTTTGGGTAAGTTAGTACATCAACTTCTTGGGGTCGTAACTTTTGCATACGATCTCTGTTTTAGGCGTATGATAGCCTGTTGGAAAGGTATCGTCAAGGATATTCATTTTTGGGGCTCAATCATGCATTTTCTCATCATTGAGAAGCTCAATCCCGAAAAACCTTCATTTAGGCCCTCAAAATGGCCCCGGAAGTTAAAAATTGCTAAAAATAGTAAATTGCCAAAATTGCCAGAAAACTGTTTTGAGCTAGTTAGAAAAGGTGGGTGGCCATCGATATCCACCTAGATAAATCCTCCCTCCTTAGGAAGCAATGGTATCCACTGGATTGAGTTCCCTAGGGAGAGGAAAAAGCGTTTGCTAAATCTGAATCTTGGTGAGCTGCTTACCTTGCTGGAGATGTCGCGCTGCTCAGTTTGTGGAAGGCTATGACGAGAATGTGGCTAGAAGGGTTGGAACTTTTTAACCAGTTTGGATACATGAGATTCTTTTGTGCAGAATGAATCTTTACACTTTTCTGTAATCTTGTTGACCTGCTTCTCTTGGATAGAAGGTGCTTGGGCCGAGGCTGTAGTGGTTACAGTATCCTTTTGTTCACCTTTTGAATAGATTGTGAAGAAGCTGAATTTTGTAGTATGAGATACTACCTTGCGGCACTTTTTAGGTGGAGCAGTAGTCGGAACTACCTCTGGTATTCTGTAGAGATGACCCCCCAGAGAAACAATGACATTGTGGGGTCGAGACTCATAAAGAGCATGGCACTTACACTTATATGGTTGGCCCATGAGAAGATCATAGACATCCAATGGGGAAACATCACATAATACCTCATCCTTGAATGGATGGATCCTGTATGACAATCGACACTGTTGGCTGACACAAAGATCTTTTCCTTGGTGAAGCCACCCGATGTCGTATGGCTGCGGGTGTGGTGTTGGCGACAATCCCAATTGTTTGATGATCGTTGTTGAAATGAGGTTCTTCTGGCTTCCGCTATCAACAATAAAATGCAGTGGGGTCCCCTTCACCCACATCTGTGAATGAAAAAGGTGCTCCCCTTCTTTAGTATCTATTGGTTGTTCTGGTTGAATTGTTGCGGTCACGACAATAATAGTGGGGTCTACGTCGATGATCTATCTTTTACTAGCATTTTCAAAATCAGATTCTAAATCAGGGTTCGACTCCTTGTCTTTGATCTTGACCACCAATGACTGTTTTGAGCGACATTCATTGGTGTTGTGCCAGGGGATTTTGTGGAAATCACACCATTTTCTGGTGTCCTTATTTGTCTTCTCGTGACCCTTCTTTTCTTGCGGCTTGGACTAGTTTTCAAGAGACTGATTGTTAGGGCTATCTTTTTCATACTTTGGTAGTTGCAGATTTGTAGACCTAAACTCTCGTTTGTTATGGTGCTTAAATTTCTGCTCGATTTTAACAACATATCGATAAGCAGCACCGAGTGATTAGATGTACAGAAAATCCATTTCAGTTTGGATGTATCTGTGTTGAACCCCACGGTATTTCATAACCAAATGTTGTTCAGAGTCTTTGATACCCAGCTTGGTGCGCAAGGTATGGAAGGTATTGGTGAAATCCATAACTGCTTGGCCCCTCTCTTGTCACAGTGTGTTCCATCTCATGTACTGGTCCTCATAGTTTCCAATAGGGTAATACTATTCCTTTACCGCATCCATAAACAAATCCCAAGTGGGCTCAACCCCATATATTCCAGACTCCTCTGTGGAACTTTTCTCCCAGTAAGTTTCCCACCAATTTTTGACATGGGGGAGAGATTTAAGGAGTGCGAAGGTGATATTTTCTCTGTCGAAAAAATTGTGAACAAAGAAATAACATTTTAACAGATTTAACCATTTGTCTAGGGCTTCTTCATCTATTTGGCCTTCAAATACAGGAATATAAAAATTAACCTATACTTTGAAGGGCGAGGTACCTCCAAATTGGCCACTTGATGAAGATGCGCCTGCTGCTATCAACATGCATTGAAGGATGTGGGAAAAATTCTCCATCATTTCATCCCTCTATTGAATGAGAGCTTTCTCAAGTAACAGATTAATAGGATTGCCTGCTCCATTGTTTTTCTTTTCTTCCTCCATTGAGGTTTTCTTGGGTGTGCGAGAGAGATTGTCCTCAAGAGAGACAAGCTAGAGACCCAACTTGCTATACTCGAACCCTTGTCAGGGACATGCACTGAAAAAATGATCAAGAATGGCCTGCTCTGATACCACTGATCCGAATTTATTTTTGGCACAAAATGAGAGCGGAGATATAATAAAGAAATGCACAAAGATATCTCGGATATCCAATAATATAACAGAAATGTATCAGAGATGCAACCATAAACACATATATACAGTAATACATTATTTCTATTAATTAAAGAAATGTACAGAGACTGTAAAAACACAGAGTTAAAGACTCACTAGAATGGTGGCAACTTATCTCTAAGAAGAGATGTGACGGCTACTCGCATTCACAGGAAGATGATTACAATGAGGCTTTGAAGGCCTTTTTAAAATAAAAAGGAATGCCCAAAACCCTATACATCCAAAAACCTAACCCTAGGAGATGAAGCGCCAAAAGTCATGTGTGCCCTATTTGGGTAAGTTACTACATCAACTTCCCAAGGTCGTAACTTTTGCATACGATCTCCATTTTAGGTGTATGATAACTCGTTGGAAAGGTATCATTGAGGAGATTAATTTTGAAGGCTCAATAATTCTTTTGAATATCATTGAAAAGATTGATCTTGAAAAACCTTCATTTAGGCCCTCAAAATGGCCCCAGAAGTTAAAAACTGCTAAAAATAGTAAATTGCCAAAATTGCCAGAAAATTGTTTTGAGCCAGTTGGAAAAGGTGTGTGGCCACCGATATCCACTTAGATAAATCCTCTGTCCTTAGGAAGTAATGCTATCCATTATGTTGAGTGCCCAGGGGAGAGGAAAAAGTGTTTGCTAAATCTGAATCTTGGTGAGCTGCTTGCCTTACTGGAGACGTTGCGCTGCTCGGTTTGTGGAAGGCTATCACGAGCATGGGGATGGAAAGGTTGGACCTTTTTAACCAGTTTGGATACATGAGATTCTTTTGTGCAGAAGGAATCTTTACACTTTTCTACAATCTTTTCGACCTGCTTCTTTTGGATAGAAGGTGCTTGGGCCGAGGCTGTAGTGGTTGCAGTATCCTTTTGTTCACCTTTTGAACAAATTGTGAAGAAGCTTAATTTTGTAGAATGAGATAATACCTTGTGGCACTTTTTAGGTGGAACAGTAGTTAGAACTACCTCTGGTATTCTGTAGAGATGACCCCCCAGAGAAACAATGACACTGTAGGGTCGAGACTCGTAAACAACATGGCACTTCCACATATATGGTTGGCCCAAGAGAACATCACAGACATCTAGTGGGGAAATATCACATAATACCTCATCCTTGAAGGGCTGGACACCATATGACAATCGACACTGTTGGCTGACATGAAGATCTCATCCTTGGCGAAGCCACCCGATGTTGTATGGTTGCGGGTGTGGTGTTGTCGATAATCCCAACTGTTTGACGACCTCTACTGAGATGAGGTTCTTTTGGCTTCTGCTATCAACAATAAAATGCAGCAGGGTCCCCTTCACCCACATCTGTGAATGAAAAAGGCGGTCCTCCTCTTCAGGATCTGTTGGTTCTTCTGGTTGAATTGTTGTGGTCGTGACAATAGAAGTGGGGTCTGCATTGATGATTTGTCTTTTACCAGTATTTTCATAATCAAATTCTGAATCGGAGTTTGAATCCTTGTCTTTGATCTCAGCCACCAATCACTATTTTGATCAACATTCATCGGTGTTGTGCCAGGGGATTTTGTGGAAATCACACCATTTTTCGGTGTCCTTCTTTGTCTTCCCATGACCCTTCTTTACCTATGGCTTGGACTAGTTTTCAAGAGATTGTTTGTTAGGGCCATATGTTTCATACTTTGGTAGTTGCATATTTGCAGACCCGAACTCCCGTTTGTTCTAGCGCTTAAATTTCTGCTCGATTTTAACAACATATCGATAAGAAACACCGAGTGATGAGATGTCCAGAAAATCCATTATGAGATGTCCAGAAAATCCATTATGATATGTCCAGAAAATCCATTTCAGTTTGGATGTATCTATGTAGAGCCCCACAGTGTTTCAGAACCAAATTTCTTTCAGAGTCTTTGATACCCAGCTTGGTGCGCAAGGTATGGAAGGTATTGGTGAATTTCAGAACTACTTGGCCCCTCTCTTGCTGCAGTGTGGTCCATCTCATGTACTGGTCCTCATAGTTTTCAACAGAGTAATATTGTTCCTTTACCGCATCCACAAAAAAATCCCAAGTGGGATCGACCCCATATATTTCAAACTCCTCTGTGGAAATTTTCTCCTAGTAAGTTTCCCACCAATGTTTGACATGGGGGAGAGATTTAAGGAGTGTGAAGGTGATCTTTTCTCTATTGGAAAAATTGTGAACAAAGAAATAACCTTCTAGCGGATTTAACCATTTTTCTAGGGCTCTTGCATCTATCTGTCCTTCAAATACAAGAATATCAAAATTAATGTGTACCTTGAAAGGTGAGGTGCCTCCAAAGTGGTCGCTTGATGAATATGCGCCTGCTGCTATCGGGAGACATTGAAGGATGTAGGAAAAATTCTCCAACATTTCGTCCCTCTGTCATGTGAGAGATTGCTCAAGCAACATATTGATGGGATCGTCCGCTCCATCCATTTTCTTTTCTTCTTCCATTGAGGGTTTCTTGTTTGTACGAGAGCAATTTTCCTTAAGAGAGACAAGCTTGAGACCCAAATTTCTATACTCGAACCTCATCAGGGACATGCACTAAAAAAACGATCAAGAACAACCTACTCTAATACCATTGATCCAGATTTATTTTCGGCACGAAATGCGAGCGGAGATATAATAAAAAAATGCACAGAGAAATCACAAATATCCAATAATATAACAAAAATGTATCAGAGATGCAACCATAAACACAGATATACAGTAATACATGATTTCTATTAATGAAATAAATGTACATAGACTATAAAAATACAGAGTGAAAGACTCGCTAGAATGGTGTTAACTTATCTCTGAGAAGAGATGTGACGTCTACTCGCATTCGCAATAAGATGATTACAAAAAGGCTCTGAAGGTCTTTCTACAATAAAAAAGAATGCTAAAAACCCTAGACATCCAAAAACCTAACCCTAGGAGATGAAGCGCCAAAAGTCATGTGGGCCCCGTTTGGGTAAGTTAGTACATCAACTTCCCAAGGTCGTAACTTTTGCATACGATCTCTGTTTTAGGCATATGATAGCCCTTTGGAAAGGTATCATTGAGGATATTCATTTTTGGCTCTCAATCATTCCTACAACTATAATTGAGAAGCTCAATACTGAAAAACCTTCATTTAGGCCCTCAAAATGGCCCTGGATGTTAAAAACTGCTAAAAATAGTAAATTGCCAAAATTGCTAGAAAATTGTTTTGAGCCAGTTGGAAAAGGTGGGTGGCCATTGATATCCACCTAGATCAATCCTCCCTCCTTAGGAAGCAATGGTATCCATTGTGTTGTGTTCCTGGGGGAGAGGAAAAAGCACTTTGTTGAATGTGAATCTTGGTGAGCTACTTTCCTTGTTGGAGATGTCACGCTGCTCGGTTTGCGGAAGGCTATCCCGAGTATGTGGTTGGAAGGGTTGGACCTTTTTAACCAGTATGGATACATGAGATTATTTTGTGCATAAGGAATTTTTCCACTTTGCTACAATCTTGTCAACCTGCTTCTATTGGATAAAGGTGCTTGGGCCGAGGCTGTAGTGGTTGCAGTATCCTTTTTTTCACCTTTTGAACAGATTGTGAAGAAGCTAAATTTTGTAGTATGAGATACTACCTTGCGACACTTTTTAGGTGGAACAGTAGTCAGAAATACCTCTGGTATTCTGTAGAGATGACCCCCTAGAGAAACAAAAACACTGCAGGGTCGAGAGTCATAAAAAACATGGCGCTTCCACATATATGGTTGGCCCAAGAGAACAACATGGACATACATTGGGGAAAAATCACATAATACCTCATCCTTTAAGGGCTGGATGCTGTATGAGAATTGACACTGCTGGCTAACACGAAGATCTCGTCCTTGGCGAAGCCACCCGATGTTGTATAGTTGTGGGTGTGGTGTTTTCAACAATCCCAACTGTTTGATGACCTCCGTTGAGATGAGGTTCTTCTGGCTTCTGCTATCAATAATAAAATGCAGTGGGGTCCCCTTCACTTACATATGTGGAAGAAAAAAGTGCTCCCCTCTTCAGGATTTGTTGTTTCTTCTGGCTGAATTGTTGTAATCGCGACAATGGCAGTGGGGTCTGCGTCGATGATCTATCTTTTACCAGTATTTTTAGAATCAGATTCTGAATAAGGGCTCATCTCCTTGTATTTGATCTCGACCACCAATCACTGTTTTGAGCGACATTCATCGATGTTGTGCTAGGGGATTTTGTTGAAATCGCACCATTTTCTGGTGTCTTTCTTTGTCTTCCCGTGACCCTTCTTTTCCTATGGCTTAGACTGGTTTTCAAGAGACTGTTTGTTAGGGCCATCTTTTTCATACTTTGGTAGTTGTGGATTTGCAGACCCGAACTCCCATTTGTTATGGTGCTTAAATTTCTGCTCGATTTTAAAAACATATTGATAATCATCACCGAGTGATGAGATGTCCCGAAAATCCATTTCAGTTTGGATGTATCTGTGTAGAGCCCCACGGTATTTTAGAACCAAATGTCATTTAGAGTATTTGATACCCAGCGTGGTGCGTAAGGTATGGAAGGTATTAGTGAACTCCAGAACTGCTTGGCCCCTCTCTTGCCACAGTGTGGTCCATCTCATGTACTGGTCCTCATAGTTTCCAACAGGGTAATACTGTTCCTTTACCACATCCACAAAAAATTCCCAAGTGGGATCGACCCACATATTCCAAACTCCTCTATTGAACTTTGCTCCCATTAATTTTCCCACCAATGTTTGACATGGTGGAGACATTTAAGCAGTGCGAAGGTGATCTTTTCTCTGTCAGAAAAATTGTGAACAGAGAAATAACCTTCTAGCAGATTTAACCATTTGTCTATGGCTTCTGCATCTATATGTCCTTCAAATACAGGAATATCAATATTAACTTGTACCTTGAAAGGTGAGGTGCCTCCAAAGTGGCCTCTTGATGAATATGCGCCTGCTACTATCGACAAGCGTTGAAGGATGTGGGAAAAATTCTCCATCATTTCATCCCTCTGTTGCGTGAGATCTTGCTCAAGCAACATATTGATAGGATCGTCTGCTTCGTCGTTTTTATTTTCTTCCACCATTGAGGGTTTCTTGGGTGTGTGAGAGTGATTTTACTCAAAAGAGACAAGCTTAAGACCCAAATTTCTATACTCGAACCTCATCGGGGACATGCACTGAAAAAATGATCAAGAACAGCCTGGTCTGATACCACTGATTTGTATTTATTTTCGGCACGAAATGAGAGCGAAGATATAATAAAGAAATGCACAAAGATATCGCAGATATCTAATAATATAATAGAAATGTATCATAGATGAAAACATAAACACAGATATATAGTAATACATGATTTCTATTAATGAAAGAAATGTATAGAGACTGTAAAAATACAGAGTGAAAGACTCGCTAGAATAGTGGTAGCTTATCTCTGAGAAGAGATGTGATGGCTACTCGCATTCACAAGAAGATAATTACAATGAGGATCTGAAGGCATTTTTACAATAAACAAGATTGCCCAAAACCCTATACATCCAAAAACCTAACCCTAGGAGATGAAGCGCCAAAAGTCATGTGGGCCCCGTTTGGGTAAGTTAGTACATCAACTTCTCGGGGTCGTAACTTTTGCATACGATCTTCGTTTTAGTCATATGATAGCCCGTTGGAAAGGTATCATTAAGGAGATTCATTTTGGAGGTTCAATAATTCCTTAGATTATCATTGAGAAGCTCAATCCCGAAAAACCTTCATTTAGGCCCTCAAAATGGCCCCAGAAGTTAAAAACTACTAAAAATAGTAAATTGTCAAAATTGTCAGAAAATTGTTTTGAGCTAGTTGGAAAAGGTGGGTGGCCACTGATATCCACTTGGATCACACGTGCCTAAAATCGAGATCGTATGCAAAAGTTACGACCACGAAAAGTTAATGTACTAACTTACCCAAATGAGGCCCACATGACTTTTGGCGTTTCATCTCCTAGGGTTAGGTTTTTGGATGTCTAGGGTTTTGGCATTCATGTTTATCATAAAAAGGCCTTTGGAGCCTCATTGTAATAATATTCTGGAGAATGAGTGTAGCTGTCACATCTTTTCTCAGAGATAAAGTTGCCACCATTCTAGCGAGTCTTTCACTTTGTATTTTTACAGTCTCTTTACAATTCTTTCATTAATAGAAATCAAGTATTGTTGTATTGCTCTGTTTCTGGAAATTTTCATGAGTAATTCATTATAATTACTCTACTTTAATTTAGTTCTGAAAATAATCTAGATCAGTGGTATCATAGCAGGCTACTCTTGATCGGTTTTGTTTTCCACACATGTCCTCGACAAGGTCTGAGTATAGTCATTTGGGTCTCGAGCTTGTCTCTCTTGAGGACAATCACTCTCGCACGCCCAAGAAACCCTCGATGGTGGAAGAAAAGAAAAATGATGGAGCAAAAGATTCTATTAACCTGTTGCTTGAGCAAGGTATTGCACGACAGAGGGACAGAATGATGGAGAATTTTGCACACATCCTTCAACGTCTGCCGATAGAAACATGCACATCTTCATCAAGCGACCATTTTGGAGAAACCTCTCCCTTCAAGGTACAAGTTAATTTTGATATTCCCATATTTGAAGGTCAGATAGATGCAGATGCCCTAGAAAAATAGTTAAATCTATTAGAAGGTTATTTCTCAATTCAAATTTTTCCGACAGGGAAAAGATCACCTTCGCACTCCTCAAGGCTCTCCCCCATGTCAAACATTGGTGGGAAATTTACTGGGAGAAAATTTCCATAGAGGAATCTGGAATATATGGGGCCAAGCCCAGTTGGAATTTTTTTGTGGATGCAGTCAAAGAGTAATACTATCCTATTGATAACTATGAAGACCAGTACATGAGATTGACCACACCGTGACAATAGAAGAGCCAAATAGTGTCAGAGTTCACAAATACTTTCCATAACTTGCACACCAAGCTGGGTATCAAATACTGAGTGGAAACTGGTTCTAAAATACTATAGGGCTCTACATAGGTACATCGAAACCAAAATGGATTTCCTAAACATCTCATCACTGGGAGTTGCCTATCAATATGTTGTCAAAATCAAGCAAAAATTTAGGCACTAGAATAAATGGGAATTTAGGTCTACAAATCTACAACAACCAAAGCATGGTAAAGACAACACTAACCAACAACCTCTAGACAACCAGTCCAAGACATAGGAAAAAAGGGGTAAAGTAAAGATGAAGAAAGACACTGGGAAGTGGTGTGACTTCCACAAAATCTCTTGGCACAACACCGATGAATGTCACTCGAAAGACTCATTGGTGGCAGAGGTCAAAGACACGGATATGGAACCTGGTTCAAAATACGATCCAAAAAATATTGAAAACAAAAATATCATCGATGTAGACCCCACTGCTATTTTCATGACCACAACAATTCAGCTAGAAGAACGAGTATATCCTAAAGAGGGGGAGTGCCTCTTCCATTCACATATGTGGGTGAAGGGGACCCCATTGCATTTCATTGTTGATAATGGCAGCCATAAGAACCTCATCTCAGATAAGGTCGTCAAACAGTTGGGTTTGTCAACAACACCACACCCGCAACCATACAACATCGGGTGGCTTCATGAGGGATGAGATATCTACATCAGCCAACAATGTCGCCTGTCTAATGGAATCCATTTCTTCAAGGATGAGGTAGTGTGTGATGTTTCCCCTCTTGATTTCTGTGATGTTGTTTTGGGCCAACCATATATGTGGAAACGTCATGCTATCTACGATTCTAGATCCCATAGTGTCATTATTACTCTGGGAGGTTATCTCTACAGGATACTAGAGGTAGTTCCTACTACTGCTCCACAAAAAAAGTGCCACAAGGTAATCTCTCATACTGCAAAATTCATCCTCTTCACAGTCTATTCAAAGGATGCACAGAAGACCACTACAACCACTGCAGCCTCAACACCTTCTATCCAACAAAAACATATTGTTGAAGATAAATACGACATTGTTTCTTCACCTACAATGGTGCCTACATAATGCCCTGTCAAACCTAGAGGCAACAGGTTGGTGGAACAGGTTCAACCCCTCCAACAATATGTTTGTGATAGTCTTCCACAAGCTAAGAAGCACAAATTCTCCAACAAGGCACGTAGCTCACCAAAATTTAGATTCATAAAATGCTTTCCCCTATTCCCTGGGAACTCAACACAATGGTGACCATTGCTTCCTAAGGGGGGAGGATTGATCCAGGTTGATATTGGTGGCCACCCACCTGTTCCAACTGGCTCCTCTTGTCAATTTTTAGTGCAACATGTTCTTCTGTACTTCTTTGTAATTGTGGGTTCTACACTTTCGGGGTTGTTTGAAGCCCTACACATCTTCCAAGTGGATACTAGTGGCATCCCACCTAATCCAAATGGCTTATTTTGTATGTTTTCATGTCAACACATCTTGATGTACTTCTAGGTTTGTTTTGGGGCCCTAAACAATGTTTTTTTGACTCACCACAATCAAACTGTAGACAGAGTCATATTTTGATGGCATAATGAGTAGTTTTTGAAAAGACCTTTCCAATGGGATATCACGCTCCTAAAACGGAGATCGTATGCAAAAGTTACGACCCTGAGAAGTTAATGTACTAACTTACCCAAATGGGGCCCACATGACTTTTGGCGTTTCATCTCCTAGGGTTAGGTTTTTGGATTTATAGGGTTTTGTCATTCATGTTTATCATAAAAAGGCCTTCAGAGCCTCATTGTAATCATGTTCTGGTGAATGAGCATAGTTGTCACATCTCTTCTCAGAGATAAAGCTGCCACCATTCTAGCAAGTCTTGCACTATGTATTTTTACAGTTTCTTTACAATTATTTCATTAATAGAAATCAATTATCGATGCATTTCTCTATTTCTGGAAAATTTCATGAGTACTTCATTATAATTACTTTTCTTTCATTTTGTTCTGAAAATAATATGGATCAGTCGAATCAGTAATATAAGTTCCAAGGCATCACAACAAGATACCTTGAGATCATCAGTTCCCATCAAATGGAAAATATCCTCAAAAAGGCCATTCCAACATTATTTCCCAACTCAATGCCATTCAAGCCATTGAGATACCATCTGTGCATCCTGGCCTCCAATCTATACTCTCCAAACACCAAAATATTTTTTCCAGTCCCCATGGCCTTCCCCCTTCCTATGGTGTTCATGATCATTCCATTCCTCTAGTTCCAGGCAGTCTTCCTCCCAATGTCATCCCATATCATAATCCATTTTCCCAGAAGAGTGAAATTGATAAAAAAATTCAAGATCTTCTCGACGCATGTGTCATCCACCATAGTACCAACCCCTATTCTTATCTTGTGGTCATGGTCCTCAATAAAGAAGGCACGTGGCGCATGTGTCCCGACTTTCATGATCTCAACAAACTCACCATCAAAGACAAGGTTGCCATTCCTTTCATTGATGATCTATTGGATGAATTGAGTGGTGCTCAATACTTTACTAAACTTGATCTTCGTTCCGAGTACCACCAAATATGTATGAAAGAGGCTGGCATTCCCAACATGGCCTTTCAAAGTCATGAGGGCCACTATGAGTTCTTGGTCATGCCCTTTGGCTTGTGTAGTTCCCCCTCTACTTTCCAAAGTCTCATGAACCATGTATTCCGTCCTTTTCTCTATCATTTTGTCTTAGTTTTCTTTGACGATATTCTCATCTATAGTAAAACATGGACAACCCATATTTCCCATGTGAATCAAGTTCTCCATCTCCTTTCTCAACACAAACTTTTCCTCAAACAATCTAAATGTTCCTTTGGAGCCTCAGAAGTGGATTATTTGGGTCATATTATTGGAAAGGATGGTGTAAGTGTGGATCCTAAGAAAATTAAAGCTATGCAGGATTGGCCTCACCCCAAAACTCTCAAGAGATTGCGTGATTTTATGGATTTAACGAGATATTATCACAAATTTGTTAAGAATTATGGAAACATTGTAGCTCCTCTCACAATTGTCCTTAAAAATAATGCTTTCAATTGGACTCTTGTAGCTGATCAAGCCTTCCATGCTTTGAAAGAGTCTATGTACACAATTCCTATCCTGACCCTTACCGACTTCAAAAAGAACTTTGTCTTTGAATTTCATGCATTCGGGAAATAAATTGGCACAATTCTCATGCAAGAAGGATGACGAGTGGCCTTCACCAGCAAACAACTTTTGGAGCACCATTTGGGCCAATCAATCTATGAAAAGGAAATGTTGGCTATTCTGCATTCTTTGGATCTCTGGCATTCTTATCTATTGGGATAATTATTCCAAATTAAAATAGATCATTAAAGCCTCAAGAATTTTCTAGAACAACGAATTTCCTCCCTAGAGAAATAAAAATGGGTCACCAAGCTCTTTGGATATGATTACAAGATAATTTACAAGAAGGGAAAAAAAAATGTGGTTGTTGATGCTCTTTCCTAGAAGTATGAAGACAAATGATCCCTTTTTTTATGTCTTTTTCATTGTACCCAATTGGCTCCAAGATACTCACTAGGAATGGCTGCAAGACCCTAAAATTTCCAACCTTATCCAACAATTGCAAGCCAATTCTCCAATTTCTCTCGGGTACTCTTCGCACAATAATGAGCTTCACTAAAAAGGTCATCTGTAACTTAGAAAATCGTCACAACTTAAATCTATGGTTCTTTTGGAGCTTCATGCTTCCCCCATAGCTGGGAAATCTAGATTCACCAAAACCTATGAAAGGGTCAAACATTCTTTTTTCTAGGATGGTATGAAACAAGATGTTCACACCTTTGTGGTTGGATGTGATGTTTGTCAATGGAATAAGGGAACAACAGTCAAGACCCCAGGAACACTACAACTGCTCCTAATTCCGTCGACTATTTAGTAGGATATTTCTATGGACTTCATTGTTGTCTTACCTAAATCAGGGAATAAATACGTCATCATGGTGGTAATTTATCATATTTCCAAATATGCTCATTTATGTGATCTCCAACACCCTTTCACAACATCCACGGTGGCTCAAATTTTCATGGACAATATCTTCAAGCTTCACGACATGCCTCATTCTATTGTCTTTGACCGAGATCCCACTTTTACGAACAATTTTTGGAAAGAATTGTTCCATCTCCAAGGCACCCAATTGCATCTCAACACCTATCATCCCCAGACTAAAGGCCAAACTGAAGTTGTCAAAAAGTGTCTAGAAACCTATTTGAGGTGTTTTTCATCTGAATGACAAACTTAGTGGTTACCCCTCACTGAATGGTGGTACAACACATCTTACCATACCACTACTTGCATGACTCCTTTTGAAGCAGTATATGGAAAAAAAAACCCTTCAGTTCTCTCCTACATGCTAGGTGTATCGAAGGTTCAGGAGGTTGAAAAAATATTGCAATTCGGCCATTCTTTGCACCCTCAAAACAAATTTGGCCATGGCTCAAAAACACATGAAGAAACAAGAAGATCAAGGTCATTCTAAATGCAAATTTGCTAAAGAGGACTAGGTGTTTGTTCATTTGCAACCCTATAAACAGACTTCACTGAAAACATACCACTGTTAGAAACTTTCTCCCAAATATTATGGTCCTTATACAATTCTCAAGCGAGTGGGGCAGGTGGCTTACTAGTTAGATTTTCCAATTTATTCTAAGATCCATCATATTTTTCATGTCTCGTGATTAAAGAAGGTGATTGGTACTAAGTGTCAAACTCAAACCAGACTCTCTGAGTTGGATGAAGAAGGTTCCATTTGGTTGTAGCCACAAGAACTCTTAGACCAATGCGAGTGTCACCTCCATCAATGCAAAATCAATGAAGTGTTAGTGCAATGGAAAGATACAACTCCAGAAGATTCCACTTGGGAGCCGACTACCATTCTGCAACAATTTCCTCATCTAAAGACTTGA
>ML781349.1:399497-427825 GCA_009831015.1 Picea engelmannii | reverse complement strand
GTGCATGGTGTATTGTGGTGTATTGGTGTAACTCTTATACTATTTTTCATTGATCATTGGATATAGTTGAATGGTTTAAGTATAAGTTGAAAAAGGTTTTAAATTGTACTTGATACTGATTCACCCCCCTCTCAGTATCAACATTTTTTCCCTTTCCATATGCAAAATTTACTTCCATGAGGGATGGTAGGGTCTTGGTTGATTCCAAGGTACCATAGTACCATCACCTAGAAGAACATCTCAAAGGAGTTTCCGAGTGAGAGAAAGGCTTATCAAAGGATGAAAGGGGAGAGAAGGGGAAAGGTAAGTAATGGAAAGGTGGGTTTGGGAAATGGTGGAGTTGCCAGACAAAATTTGAAAAAGGTTTTTCAAAGGAAAGTGGGTAAGTTATTGGAGCAGAGTCTCCAGGCAAGTTCGGGGTGAAGGATTTGGGAAAGAGACTTTCCAAAAGTTTCATTTTAGGGCATGAAGAGGATTCAAAATCCTCCTTAAAAATGATGTCAAAATGTTATAGCACAAGTTGTAGGTTGGGAAAATGTTGACCCAACCACAAAAAACATGTGCTACAACTATGAGACACTACACCCAATGTCACCTCGATCTAGGTCCCATAGTTGGGGGGTGACTAAGGTCACTCCTGGGAGGAAATCCTGGAGACCATAGGGGGAATGAGAAGGATGAAGGGAGGTGTAATGAGAAGTCCCTAGGAAGGTCAAGTGATGTAAGAATAGATTGGTTGAAAATGGTAAGTAAAGAGAGGTAAATGGATATTGAGTAAGGAGATAGTTTTCAGTGCACCTATACCTGCCCAGGACACAAGAAAATACACTTTTCCAACCAAGTATAGTAATGGATAAGAAATTTAAGCTTTATGTCCCTAAAATACAACAACATACAAGTAAATAAATCAGCAATAGATTACATCCAAATCAACAAGTAAAAGGTCTATATTAGTTAGAAATGTCATCAATAAAACAAGTAACCAATGTGGACCTAAAATAACACTTCAAAACTGAATAAAGATGGTTGTCATAAAAGTAAATTTCTGCAGCAGTATATCAGCCTTATGGCTGTAACATTAAATGAAGTAAAAAATAAATTTCTATAGAAGTATATCAACCTAATGGATGTAGGTTAGTTTTACTACAGAAATAATAATTTATCGAAGAAAGAGGACTCCCTAAGGGAGGAATAATCTCCAAGGCATCAAGATCATTATCCAAAAGAGACAAATTCAAAACTTGAAATTTGTATGTTTACCAAGGAAACCATTTATTTCTCCCATGCAATAAGTAAATGACCAGTGCCTTTAAGAAAGGGTTAATGGAGTCAAGAGAATATGAATAAGATAGATATGATACTTCCTTGGGGGTGTAAACCCTTTTATTTCCCAAGGCAAGCTTCTCTTAGCTAGGGTTTTAATTAGGAGGGTGTATGCAATTATACTCCTCTTCGTAAACCATTATGAAGCAATATTCCCTTAGAAATAAAATGGTGGAAACACAAGTAGGGGTGTATGACCTTATATTCCCTACTTGGCTCAATCAAATAGAACCTTTAACTTGTACAAATGAAAATACAATGAAATAAATGACACCTTCAAGCATTAAAAGGAAATAAAATCTAGACTAACCACCAAAAAAAAAATAATGAAAAAATCCTTCCAAGGTTAGCACACCATCTCCATCAACCATAACCAAGACATAGCCATAAACAAAATAACAAGAGAGAGAACTAGACAAAGAGAGCAAAAATTTCAGTCCAAGAGCATCTCACAATGGAGAGTTATGTTATGAAAATGAGATCTTATGATGTCTATTTATACAGAATGTAGCTAACATAGTTTGTCCACATAATATTAGGGAAAACAAAATATTAGGGGTCAAAAACCTTAATCTTTCCCCTTTACAAAGATAGTGTTTAAAAATTCTCTTTAATTTCACTTTTTCACAAAGAAAACCATAAAACAAAGGTGATGTCATCCCTTGAAGGAGGACGTTTTGTCAAATTAAACAAGTCATTGGAGTTGGGCTACAAATTAGGGCCTAAAAAGGCCATGTGGCAATCATCCAAAGCCTATCCACCTCAAAATTCCATGTTTCATTCTCTAACTCATCATCATCCACCATATGCCCCTCAAATGTGATGTCAATCCCCTAGGGAGTGACGTTTTTACCCTTCTAGGAAAGTCATTTGGCATGTAAAGGGTGGGCTATGTCTATCCAGTTGTCTCCTAGACATTTGAAAGCATCTCTCTATCATCTGTCATGTGGGCCTATGCCATCCATCCAATGGGCTTATTTTCCTCATGGAAGCCCATGCTAGGCTTGTTCTTCCAAAACTGGCCACCAACCTGTACCTGCAAGACAAATGGATACACCCTCCAAGGATCTCAAGTAAAAGTATCATGATGAGTAAATCAAGTTAATAAAATCTCCATTAAAGAATTTATACCAGGACTACATCATACAAACATGTGCTTAAGAAACTAGATGTTTTTCCAAGTTTGGTTGTGGGAGGGTTGGCATGGTACTTGTTTTCAATGTATAAAACCCCCTAAGTCTAGGAACAACCCTATATGAGTCACGTGAATGAAGTGGAATGGATGGGGGAAAGTACTCAATGGACATGGGGTTCATGATATGCAAGGGTCCATAAAATCTCATTTATGGGTTCCTTTGTGGAGGGTGTGCCACACCTTTGTCCATAATGCATTTTTTCCAAGCCCATCAATTTCCTTTTATCTTTATTTCTTTGTATTTTATTTAAATATAGCATAGGGTGAGTTGGAGGTCACTTCCTTGGTGTGGTGACTAGATAATGACAATGTCACCCACAAGTACTTTCACACAAATTAGAAAGATAGCTTGTGATGGGACCCCCTTTCCCTCAACCATGCAATTGAGAGCCATTACCCTAGTGTGATGGCCATAAATGGTGATGTAATACCATTATATACCCATGGACATGATATGTTGGCTCATTATGAGACCCCCTATCCTCAACTGATCCTTTAAGCATCTTTATTTATTCTTTTCATGGGGTCCTTATTTTCTTGCGGAGAAGCTTTTCATTACTTTCATGGGATCCCATGGGCGAAGCATCTGGAAGGTTATTTAATTATGATTTTATATTTTTTTAGCTAACTCCCCTCTGGGACTTCAACCCCTTCTTCCCATGAAATGATGAATGGTCCCTTCTAGGGTCAGTCTACCCAAAAATCCCAAGAGATGATGTCATGAGGGTAAATAATGATGGAAAGTGGTAAGTATGGTCGGGAGTGGAACAATGAATCATCAAAAGAAGTTCCAAGAAACAAACCATCCTAAGGGTGACCATCTACTTGAGTGCCCCAATCCAACCACTGACATTTAAACAAGGTAAAAGGCATAATTTCCAAAGAAAATGTCTCATAATAAAAAATAACCTATGAAACACAAGCTAGAATGCCTCAAATATTAAAATGATACCCACCATCATACCTGACTTGTACTTCATGGAGCAAGACCCAAGTGACCTGTGCTGGAAAGATGGTGTGGACGATGACCATGTGTTGGATCACTGTGATGGAAATGCGGGTCTTTGGCTGTGCAAAAGGGTAAATACATGGTATTTACATATCTCGGTACTCCATGTTTTCAACCTGAGGGCCTTGAGACATCATCTCCTTAGTTATCCACAAAATAGGGATAACACACCCAAGAGTTGGCGAATCAATATTTCCTTTGTACCTACATGAAGAAGGCCAAAATATTATGCTTTTGTAGTCAACAAAGAGACTACCTTGTGTTTCTTGTATGACCAAACCAAAGTTCCAAAGATTATGTGAAGCACATAGCTAGAAGTGAACTTATGATCATCACTATCACCAATGCAATCGGAGTCAGCGAAGCCAACTAATGAATTTGAACTTTGACAATATTGATACCAAGGTGAGTGATACCTTTAAAATAGCAAACAATCCTTTTGACTATTTTCTAGTGGATTTCTTTGAGATCCTACATAAAATGACAAAACATACTAACACAAAATGAAATGTTAGGTTAACTATGAGTAAGATAAATGAGGTTGTCAACCAATTTACGATAGTGAGTGGCATCGACTTCAGGAGTTTGACAATTTTTTCTCATCTTAACTCTATATTGAAAAGAAGTAGCACATGGATTACAATTTTCCATCTTAAAATGTGTCAAGAGATCCACTTCATATTTAGATTGAGAAATAAAAAAACCATTAGATAATGGTAATACTTGAAGACCCAAAACATAATGTAGAATACCAAGATTTTTCATGTCAAAGGAGTTATAAAGTTGTTTCTTCAATATAAGAATGATATCAATGTTATTGTTGGTTATGACAAGATCATCAACATATACAACAATAATCAAAGTGTTCCCATGGGTATAGAGTACATATAAACTGTGATCAGATTCACAATGTTTGAAACCAAGTCGAAGAAATAAATTGTTGATCTTAGCATACCAATCTCTCGGAGCTTTCTTCAAACCATAAAGATACTTCTAAAGTTGACATATAATGTTATAATTTGTCACAAAACCAAGAGGTTGTTCCATGAAAATGTATTCAGATAGGTTTACATGAATAAAGACACTCTTCACATCGATCTAGTGGATCTGGCATCCAAGCCGATCAACAAGGGAAAGAATAAATTGAACATAGTTCATCTTAACAATAAAGGAAAAGGTCTCAATGTAGTCGATGCCTTCTTGTTAAGAAAATCCATTCACAACCAAACAAGATTTGTGACACTCAACAACAACTTTAGAGGTAAATTTGGTCTTGTAGACCCATCGACACTTCACAATGTTCTTCCCTTGAGGTTGGGGAACTAAATTCCAAATTTGATTCTTCACCAAAGAATCCATTTCTTTCTTCATAGACTTTTCCCATTCAAGTTGTCCTTGTGCATCTAAGTAGGTAACAAGGTCAAAGGTTTCAAACACATGAGTATTCAATGCAACATTGGCATGTTGCTTGTGACTGCAAGTTTGTCAACCTAAAGAAACATCTTCGACATCAAGACTAGCAACTTCAATTGTCTTGGAAGCCCACTTAGGTAGACAAGAAAGGGGTCAACTATTGTTCCTGGTAGAATGCCGATCAAAAGTCAGAATAGTTTCAATCAAAGGATATGGTGGACCAATCAAAACAGAAATTGATTGACCAGTCGACTCAAAAGGTCAATGTCTCAGTCGAAACAAGAATAGAGTTCGACTATCTAGTCGGAGGAATGAAAAACAGGAAAAGATAACTAGAGTCATGTTGATGGGTCTTGTTGGACAGACAATATGGAAATAATATGCATGAAAATACTATGGGTCATGTTGGACAGACAATATGGAAATAATATGCATGAAAATACTAAGTATAGAAGTTGTGTGCATAAGAAGAAGGAAGACTCGTGAGTGCGTAGTTGAGGCACAACCAAGAGTATAGGGAACAAAGAGAAGAATAAAGAAAAGGAATAAAGAAGAAGAATAAAACATGGAATAAAGAAAGAGAATAAAGCGGGAAAAAAGGAAGGATGATAGATCTACATGATAAAAAAAGGACATGAAAAAGAAGGAAGAACAATAGTTAGAGTGCAAAAGCAGCATGCAAAAAAGCAGGAAAAGAAGCCCGATCAACAAGTTAACTTGAGTTATTATGAATTGTAATAGGGTTTTGGGATGAACAAAGTAGGGTTTTAAGTCATGGAATTTATGTATAAATATGTAATGGGTTGGGAGAATATAGGTTCCCTTTTTTTGTGAGTTTTTCTGATGAGTTCTTTTCTGGTCGAGAAGAGAGTGATAAAGTGATTTGTAGAAGTCACTATTGAGTCTATGTCTGAATATTAAGGAGATGAAGAATAGAGAAAGAGAGGCTTGCACTGCAGAGAGGATAGGCTAGATGAAGGGAAAGATAGAATGATGTATATTTGTAAGCACAATGCGCAAGCCTAAGGAAATTACAAAGAGAATAATAAAAAAGCCAACCATTGTGGACATTAGCCAAAGTTGGGTGAACCACGTTAAATACTATTTTGATGTTTGTTATGTGATGGATATTCTCTTTATGCATGTTAGATTAGATCTATTCCTTACATGATAATTATGCAATGGTAATGAATATTACAATAATTGGTTTTTGTTGTAATTTGAAGGATAATGGTAATACATAATTAAATTCACTAAGTAACCTAAGAAGAGCCAATACATAATAATGTTGCACAAAACAAATAAGTAAGAATGACAAAGATGATCACCTCCCATTCCCTCACTACTGTAGAAACGCGGTTCCTGCAACCCCAATAGATACCTCATGTGAGACTTCATTTGCATGCAGGTGATGCCAAAAGGGCCAGTATATGAAGGGTTTTTTTGGTCAAGATAACTTGAACCTAGGGTCTTACAATCATGCATATTTCCAACAAATGGTTTCATTGCCGAGACTTGGAATCTAGGTTTGAGGGAATGTTTTGGAGGATGAATAAGAAGTAAATATTAGAATGGTTAGAAGGGAAGGAACAAGAGTTTTCCCGGAAAGAGAATATAAACCCTTGGATGAGTGGTTAGAAAGATTAGTGGAGAATATTTTAAGGTACCAAAACACAGTGCCAAGGAATTGGACTCCTGAGTTGGTAAGACAACTGAATTATGTAAGTATTAACACTTCTCACGCAATTGATTTTGGGTTGGATAAAATATTAGGAGGATATATTACAAAAGTCGCAGTAGATTGTACCTAGTCATATAGTGTTGTAGAAAGGTACTTCTTTGAAGGTCCATGTAGAAGGTTCATGAAATCATTCGGTACGTGGATAAAGATGCTATTGTGTGACAAGTACATGATGACAATGGAATCCTATTTCTAAGGGGATTCACACACATAAGGGAACTAGGGGTTGATAAGAGGATATTCTAAGGATAGGAGAGAATGAATAAATTATGAAGAAGGAAGGGAGGGATTGAGGATGTAGAGAGACGAAGAAGGTATACCAGAGGAAGAAGACATGTTTGGATAATTTTGCATAGGAAGGAGGTACAAGAGGTGAAAGATCAGGCATATAAAGGAGATCCTCATAGTGAGACAGAAGGGAGAGGACCTTGCACAATAATCCAAATCATGGAGATACCACACATAAGAGAGAAAGAGGAGTTCCAATCGAGTCCTATAATAAAAGAATTTTTAATTCCTACTCAGACTAGATCATGTGTTGAATCCACGAACCCATGTGCATCACCACAATCAGAAATAACATTTGAAGACTTATCAAATGCACTTATAGTCAGCAAGGGAGGAAAAATAAATAGCAATCAAAGTAGTGGAAGTAGTGCACAGAGTTATAGTCAACCAACATCACCAAGAGGAGGGGCTACATAAAGCAGAATGGAAGGGGTAGAAAACACCCTTAGACTGTCTGAGTTCCAGTGAGTGGGGTCAGAGGACCTAGAACAACATTTGTTTGTATGTGAGAAAAATTGAGATTATAATAATGTCTAAGATGAGGCTGTGAATATTATGCAATTGGAAACAACATTTAGAGGCCGTGCGCTAGTCTAGTACATGAAACTGCAAATTACCATGCTTACAGGACATGCCAGGACATTGATAGAGATAAGGAAATCACTGTTGAAAGAGTTTAAGTAGCCAAAGTCCAAGTTGCAGTACATTACAAAAATAAAGGATATTAAACAAGTGTAAACTGAATCAGTCTAGGATTTTGATCAAAGATTCAAGGATCTGATGGGTAGAATGACTTTCCAGATCCTCGATCAATAAAATAAAAAGTGGTTTATTGTAGGACTTATACCACATATTCATAAACCCTTGATTTGGAAACAAAAGGTTGCATCATAACTTGAGGCTCTGGAAATTGCAATGAAATTTGAATCATCCCCTATAGGAGATACTGGAGGGATGACATAGGTTCAAACACAGTTGGCTGCATTGACAATGCAATGGGAATAAATTACAAAAGGGAAGGAGAAATGAAAACAAGTTTGGTGTACCAAGTGTAGAACTGAAGTCCATCAAAAGGATGGATTCCTAACATTCATGCAGTGTTTGGAAACTAGAGCACCGAATCCATTAACAGGAGGGGGGTGTTGCGAGATATGTAAGAAATGGGGACATCATCCAACCGAGTGTCCATTACTGTATAAGTATTATAGTACAACAAGGAACTTGTTTTTCAAATTTTGCAAGTCATTCAGACATGAAGAGAAGGATTGTCGTGCATTCGATTTGATGAGGGAGCATACTTCAGATATGTACAGGATTAAGGAGGAGAATGTTGCAATAGACAGAGGTGGTCAACAATGAAATAATCAGAGAGGATTTAATCCAAGGAACATAGGAAATTTTGGCAGAGGTCAAGGCATAGGAAATTTGGCAAAGGAGGAAGAGGACCAATAATATGTTATAATTGTAATCAAACATGACACTTAGCCCGCGACTTCTCAAATTAATGTACAATGTGCACATAATGTAGAGAATTGTACCATGCAATAAAGGATTGTCCTCAACTACTTGTGAAATGGCAAGAAAGAGGGAATCAAAACCAAAATCCAAATAAGAATGTACATAAAATATCAGCAAAGAAAAGCAATGAAGGACCAAGAATATCAGTTGTTACACATAGAGGAGCTAGAACATGAGTTGATGTGATGAATGGAGGGAAGAAGACTAAACAATGGGTAAGGAAGTCCACGGGGCATATGCCAATAGTCCACCCTCAATAGGAAAAGGAGACATACCAAAGGGCAAGAAAATAGGTTCTTGGATAGGATTGCGAAGCATCAACATCATCTATGCCTTGAGTTGGAGATCACGTTGTGCCAGAATAGCCAACTGGAAAGGTAAACACTCTAATAGAATTCCTAAGAAGTTGTGTACAATTGATGAAATATGAAACTTCATTGAATGTATTATATGAGATGATTGATCACTGCACACAATAAAGGGAAAGTCCCATCACCTAGAGGGTGGTGAATTAGGTACTGTGCAGAAAGAAGACCAACGAAGAATTTAGATTCAGTGAAAATATTGGAGAATATGTTGTGGATAATTTTATCTTGGACTTGGGTTCTGATGTAAATGTATTACCAGAGTAAACCTAGGAGATGATTGGAAAACCTAAGATGGTCTAGTCTCCTGTTCAATTAAGGCTCGAAAATCAACACAAGATAGTACCAATTGGTCAATTGATAGGAGTACATGTGAACATAGATGGGGTTCACAACGTAATAGGATTTGAAGTTATCGAGATCGTGGATGATAGTAAAACATATCCAACATTAATGGGAATTGAATGAGAATTTTATAATCAGGCAATCATTAATTTTAAGAGGAGGGAAATGACATTTGAAGTCAGGGAGTTCAAATTTTCTACACCATTGGACCCAAAGGAAGGAAAAAGGTACATAGAGCCAACTAGAGGAAATGACATTGAAAACTTGTATAAGATGACTGCATGAATGGATGATTATGTTAAACCTAATTCAGATGGTGTGATGAGTTGGAGAAGTATTAGTTCATGTGAATCATAATCAGAGGAAGGTCTAAAGCAATGACAACAAAGGATGCATGAAGTATCAACTAGACAATGTGCATGCATGACTCGATCTTTCCGCTGGATTGGAACAAATTTATGTGATCCACTCAAGTATGATGGATTGACTGATATAATATTTTTGTAAATGAATTTGAGTTGTAGGTACTTGAAAAAAAAAGTCTGTTGGTACTAGATGTTGTCCTAAAAGTGACTTTGGCTGGATGGTGGGCTTCACAAAAAGAGGGGATGAAAGACTAGTCACGGTGTAGAAGGATAATGTAGGTGAGATTTGGTACTGAGGTAGAAAATATTACACAAAAGTATACAGGGGATAGTGATCCAGTAGGTCACGTTGAGCAGTGAAAAATATTATGGAGTTTAGTACCAGAAACATAATGGACAAACATATTTATACATACACTAGACACAATTATGAAGAACTTGTATTTGGAATTGGAAACACGCAGAGAGACAATAAGATGGGATGATCTGGTCCAAATATTCAAGGTAAAATTTACATTTGAACATGAATCCCCATTAATGGATGCAACTCTACACACCATTTGAACCAAAATATTTTCAGTAGAAGGGATGATGGAGGTGGTACCAGTATGCAATGCACATAGAGATTCTATGAATGTCCATGAGTTATTGGAGTGCTACAATGTTGCTAAGGAAGAACATGATGAAAAATATCCTAGGAATGTATAAGTACTTGGAACATAAGGAGAATGAGTAGTATAAGGGCTAGAGTTTGAGTCTGCCACATACACACATCCCATAAAGACGTAGAAGGTAAACATTAGGATGACATAGAATCCCAAGTTTGCATAGATACATGATTATTGGAGTGATGCGAAAGTAGAGAAGGTTGCAAAATTACTACATGAATATCAAGACCTATTCCCAACCACATTTTTGGAGATGAAGGGGATAGCTGGGGACTTAGGTGAGATGAATATTTTGTTGAAACCATGTGCTAATCTAGTGTGATAGAGACCTTATAGGTTGAATCATAAGTACAAGAAGAAGGTGAGAGACCAAATAGATAGAATATTGGACGGAGGGATCATTGAACTTTTGGAGGAGTCAAAGTGGATCAATCCAATGGTAGTGCAAGAAAAGAATTTAGGAGAAATCAAGATTTGCATGGATTTGAGGAAGTTGAATGATGCATGTTTACATGACCTATTTCCAACACCCTTCACATATGAGGTAGTAAAGAACGTAGGAGACCAAGAGACTTACTCGTTCAAAGATGGATTCTTGGGGTACCATCAGATAGAAATTGTGCAAGAAGATTGGTACAAGACTACTTTCATGATAGAGCGGGGAAGTTATTAGTATACAGTAATGCCCTTTCGACTGAAGAATGCCCCTGCAGTGTTTCCAGAGTTTTGATTGCAGCGTTCAAGGAATTTATTCATAAGTTCGTCTAAGTGTACTTGGATGATTAGACTATGTTCATTCTACTAAAGGATCACATAGAAGTACTCATGATAATGTTGTATAGGTGTAGACAGTGTCAGATTTTGCTGAACTTGAAGAAGTGTCCTTTTTGTGCATCGTTTGTAATTTTGTTGGGCCATGTAGTCTGCAAGTAGGGATTACTTGTATATCTAGCCAAGATTGCAGTTTTTCTAGATTTAGAACCACCTACATCAGTCATTCAACTAAGGGTAAATCTAGTTCACATAGGTTATTACATGAAGTTTATCAAAGTCTATGGGAAGATCACAACACCCATGAAAAAATGCTTAAGAAGAAAGTGAAGTTCCAATGGAACGAGGACTGTCAAAAGGGTTTGGATGCCTTAAATAAAAAACTAGTGAGAACATGGATTTTGATCTTTCCAGATTGGGACAAGGAGTTTGATTTCCATGTAGATGCATCATCCATATCTTTGAGCCCAATACTATCTCAAGCAATGGAGGGAGACATAGATCACCCAATTGCGTTTGCAAGTAGGAAGTTGTCCATAGCAGAGAATAATTACACCACTATCGAACGATAAGGATTGAAAATGGTATATGCACTACAAAATTATAGAAATTATTTATTGGGATACCACTTTAATATGTATATCGACCATTCTGCACTAAAATATGCAGATGGATATTGTTGGGGGGGCGGGGGGAGAATATGTAGATGGATATTGTTGTTTCAGGAATATGAATTTGAGGTTATGGTGAAACCAGGGAAGTTGAATGAAGGACCATATCATCTATCCTGCATACTATCAAGAGAAGATGTAGGCAATTTAGATGACAACTTCTTAGACGCACAACTATTTTCATTCAAAATGGTTGATGATTACTTCTCGGACATCGTGTATTTTCTAAGTATAGGAATGACCCCATCAGAGATGACAGTCAAGAAACAAATTATCATTTGATTGTAGGAAAATTATACAAGTTAGGTGTAGGTGGAATATTGAGACGATGTGTATTAGAACATGCAAGGCCTATGATACTCATAGAAACACACAAAGGGATTGTGGGAGGAAATTACGCAGAAAAAGTAACTGCAAAGGAAATTATGTGTGTAGGGATTTGGTGGCCCACACTTCACAAAATTGCTAAGGAATATTTCTAGTCATGTGATGTATGTCAAAGAGTGGGAAATCCATCCATGAGGGATGAAATTCCTTTAAACCCAGAGGTTACGTTGCAAGCATTTGATAAATGGACCATAGACTTTGTGGGGCCAATCAACCCACAAGCAAGAAGATCTAGAGGAACGTACATAATCACTGCAATAGAGTATTTGAAAACATGGGAAGAAGTAGCACTAGTCACAAACTGCACCATCGAGATGAATGTGATATTTTTGTTTGAGAATGTAGTCACACTATTTGGATGTCCACACATATTACTCAATGATCAATTAACAGACTTTCTGAATACAACAATTATAGAATTGACCGAGGAATTTGAAATTCATCATCAGAAGAGTACACTGTATCATCCTCGGGTCAATGGGATAGTGGAATATTTCAATAAAATCCTGGAGAATGCTTTGAAAAAGATCTGCAACGTAGGGAGAGATGATTGGGACTTAAGAGTTCCTTCATTTTTATGGGCTTACATAACTACAAGTAAAACTTTGATAGGATAGACACCTTTAAGGTTGGTCTATGGGAAGGAAGCAGTGATGCCAATGGATTTTATTCTACATAGCCTGCACGTTGCAATGATCATTGATCTTTCAGACTCGCACATAGTGGAAGAGAGATTGTCAGAGTTGGTACAAATTGAGGAAGATCGATTTGTCACAGGTTTCCATCAGCAAGTGCAGAAGGAAAGAGAGAAGGCCTAACATGATAGACACATTAAACATAAGAAGTTCCAAGTGGGAGACTTGGTATTCCTATATGTCAGTAAGTTTATGCAACATCCAGGGAAGTTTTGAATGCATTGGTTAGGACCCTATGTGATTCAGCATGTGACAAAGGAAGGTGTTGCACAATTGGAAACCTTAAATGGAGAATTCCTTGGAGGAATGGTGAATGAAAATCGACTGAAAATCTATAGATATGGACGAAAGTATGTGCAGTAATCTAGGTTGCACCAGGACACATGTATCATAGTAATTGTACTATAGTAGGAAGGTAAAACATATAAAAACATATACAAAGTAAAAAAAGGAAGAAAAACGAATACAAGGAGATATATAAAAATGAAAAAGGTTATAAAGTACAAAGGAATAAGAAATTGTGCAGAAGGAATGATTATCATGCTATTGGGATGAAACTGCACCAATTAAGATAATAATACACAGAAGTGAAAGACCAGAAAGAAACAAACACAGAAGAAAGAATAGTTGTGCAATATGGTACTGATAGGACCGTTAAAAAGCATTAAAGAAAGGAAATGATGACTACAAAGTGGTAATGATAGGTCATAAAGATGTCTTATAATTTTAAATGGTAAAATCCGCCAGAAATCATGATAGATTGACAGTGCGAGGAAAAATAACACAACGGATTTTGTAATAAATACACATTTATTTAACCATTCATCAACCCCGTTGGTGGATTGGACAAGTTAGTTAAGGCATGAAGAGACATGAACAGTTGGCAGGGAGGCACAAAAGTAGTTGAGGGTCACTAGGAGGGAATCATTGTTACTAAGAGCTAAATGAAAGGGAGAGTGAACCAGAGCAAACTAGAGGGACTCAAATCTGGACTACAGCTACAACAACACACACACAGAGCAAGTAAAGAAACATGTTGCATGAAAAAATGGAAACACCGAAGGTTGGAGTGCCATCAATAGTGGCACAAAAGCAATCAAAATGGACATCACTTGCACCATAGGTCATGGAAACACTTGGAGCTTCATAATCACAAGCAAGCTTCCACAAGGATTATATCCCACCAAGGAAAGACAATGCACCTTAAGTCAAAGTAGCAGTAGACAGAAAATACCCACTGAAATTATCAACAATATCACCTGGTGTAAGTTTGGAAGGAGACATATTAGGTAAGGTTGTCACCCTCAAATTTGTAGATCACGATATCACATATGAGCAGAAGTTTCCTGAGATGGATAGGGAAAAGTGCTTGTGCACTAAGAGAGTACTAGTCACATGAGCGATATTACTGGAAACACATATGTGGGAAAAGGACTCAAGAAGTCAGGAATACTGAACCTATTGGAGGCTCCACACTTTATACGTAGCCTAGAAATCAATGCCTGTGTTAAGTTACTACTCAACTGCATCCATGGGGGTACATTTTGTCTTGACCCACTAATGTCAATTGATACTGCATTGATTGCGTGGATCACAAGGCTACCAAAAGTAGGAGATGATCCGACCACCTTGTTCAAAAAAGAAGGGGAGAGAGCCCTATCAGAATCCATGAAGGAGAAGTTTCACATATTTAGGGGGGAAAGGGGATTGGATGTCGCAAACATCAATGATGATAGTGTTCAGTTTGCATTGCAGGTATTGGACTAAAAATTATTGCGCAAGTTCCGTAAGGATGAAGTACCAGCGGCAACAATTGCAATCGTAGAAAAATGTTCAGAAGGATTCCAAATGAATTGGGACACCTTCTTGGTCAATCAATTTTTGACAAACTATTCTGAGGCCCAGGAGATGGGTACAAAATTTCATTATGCCTGGATTTTAATTTTGATTGCACTGGTAGGATAATGCATGAGAACAATTGGTAGAGGTAATGTGGTTGCGCGATATGAAAACTTATGGCATATGCCAAACAAAAGGAGGAAACATCACAATATTGTTACATTTTTTCTATACTTTTATACGATCATGTATTTAATTGAACATACACTAGGAATCACAACTGAGAAAGTGGAAACGTACAAGGATATTGCATGATTTGAAGTAGGGATGCACCAAATGTACATGAGAGCAAACAAGGACCCTGCACGCTAGTGGCTTCCAACCAACTATAGGTTGACAACAGAGGATGTATGCCTGATAAAAAATGATTGGGAAGATGGGTGGAAAACCTTGACAGAATAAACAAGCCACCCGGAAGATGAAGAAGAAAATGACAAGGGTGATGAAGAACTAGATGAGGGTCAGGGGAATGACCAGAATAATGGCATAGTAAAAATGCCTGGCCCATCAATAGAAGAGGCAAAACAAATAGTCCCGATGACAGGAGTGAAACACAACGATAAGGGGAAGGATCCAACAATAGGTACGCGTAAGAAGACCAAAGTTCACAAGATACCCCCAATATATAAATTGATCATTGGAAACATGGACCAAATCAACTAACAAGTATGGGATGATGCAGAGGAAGTCATTGAGGAAGCGATGAGAAAACAAGCAGAGAAACACCAGAAGGTGAAGGATCAGTTGGTAGCATTACAACAACTCTTGGAAGAAGCCATAATAACACCAGAGCAAAGATCAGAGGGAGGGCCATCCAAAATTCTAGTAGAGGAAGAAGAGGTTACTCATATAGTCTTGACCGAGTTAGAAACTGGGCATAGAATGTTACAAATTGGGATAGACGCAGTCGAGTTCCCAACACCTGAACTGCAAGAACAGATGAAGACACTGAGCCACTTGAACACATTGGTGTCATGGATTCCTATACACATATTACAAAGCTTGAAAATAGGCATTTTTTATGAGATTAGGCTTTGAGGAGATGAAGCACACTGGGAACTGACCAAAGTAATGGATGAAATGGCTCAATTATAGCAACAATATGAAACTATTCTACAAAAAAGAGTGAAGTGGAAGGGAAAATGGAAGGAGTAAGGAAGGAAAAGAATGAGATTGAGGAAACCGAGATTTAATGAAACTGATATTTATCACAGTTACCTAACACAAAAGGACTATGAGATTTCATAGTTGTCAAGCCAGTTGATGATGATGTGAAGGAAGAGGAAATATTTCAAAGTCAACCCAAAAATAAGTATGATTCGAGGCCTAGACCAGGGGGTCCCCAAAAAAATTCCCTTGTTCAGAAAAAAACATTAGACCTTTCTCCCAAACAAGGCCCAAGCAAGGGTACATCAAACAAAACTGATCATCCTCTACCATCTAAACCTGCTGCCCTAGAAGTAAAAGAAGCATACAACAAACCAATCTCTTTTAGCATAGAGAATGAGCTGAGAAGAATAAAGATCCATGTACCTTTAACATAATTGCTGAAAAATGAGCCATTCAAGAACTCTATTATGATTTTTTTGAAGCCACATGTTTCTTCTATGACATCTTATGTAATATGCTTGCAAGATGAAAACCCTGCCATTACTATGGTCCCACATATTGAGGATGGGTCCGATTCTTCTCCACCTTTTTACATATCCTTGAATGTCCATGAAAAAATATTGCATAATTTCTTGATGGACTCATGTGCCTCTCATAATGTCATGCCTAAAGTTGTAATGGAAGAGCTAGGACTAGAAATCACCAAACCATACCCAGATCTTTACTCCTTTGATTCTAAAAAGGTAAAATGCTTGGTATTAATTAAATATATGGTTGCTTCTCTGTCTCAGATACCCATGAAAAGTGTAGTGATGGATATTGTTGTAGCTGACATATACCCCAAGTTTGGTATGATTTTGTACAGGACACCGGCCAAGAAAGTTGGAGGATACTTGTAGATGGATCTTACATATGCAACCATCCCTATCTTTGGAGGAGAACACAAGAGGTTATACAGAGAGGTCATATTGGAATATATTGTCAATGATCATTAGAATCTAGGTAATCATCCAACTTATGTTGTTGAGGATGAAATTGGGTCATCTATTTTTCATATAAATGATGATTTCCCATAAATATCAGTCAACAAATGCAGAAATCAGCCACTGACAGACCAAGGGGATGAAGTATGGCAGATGTATTTTGATGGCTCATCTTCAAAGGAGGGTTCTGGTGCTGGGATAGTCCTCATTTATCCTTCAAAGTAGGTGTTTCCACTCTCATATAAGATAGAATTTGAAACAACTAACAACATAACATAATATGAGGCCTTGGTGCTAGGACTGAGAGCTTCTAAAGACATGGCCATTGGAAAATTGGCAATCTTTGGTGATTCTGATATGATTATCAACCAAGTCAAAGAAATTTATCAAGAAAAGAAACAAAGGATGAAAAAGTAAATAAACGAGGTATGGGACTTAGTGGAAAAATTATTTCTAGCATTGAATATTTCCTTTGTTCCCAAAGACGCTAAACAGACGACAAATTCTTTATCCCTTCCTGCCAGCACCTTTAAACATCCTATTGGTCCAAATGTCAAATATGAAGTGGAGGTTAGGCATAGGAAAACCATACCAGACAATTTCAAGCATTGGCAGGTCTTTAGTGATGACTTTAAGCTCAAAAGGTTCCTGCAAACCATTGAATAATTATCAAACATCTCCATTGATCAAGAGAATGAAGAAGATGAAACAAAAAATCAACAAGCACCTCATTTTATGAACAACATGGTTGGCCACAACATTCTAGTACTCAAGACAAATCATATCCCGAGAGGCTTAGTACCGTTGGAGAGGTTGTTTGAAAAAAATGATGTATCCAGGAAAGTTTCCATGAAAAATTAGGAGCATAAGGTAATGGAATGCAACATTGGGACAACTGCAAATACCAAAGTAGTCAAAATATCCAAGGCATTGCTAGAGGAGCAAAGAAATAGGCATGCCAGCCTTATGAAAAGTTTTGATGATATTTTTGCATGGTCTTATGAGGAATTGAATACCTTTGACACTAACATCATTCAACACAAGATCCATCTGAAGGCGGGCTCAAGATCCATTCAGGAAAAAAATTAGACAATTCAATCCCCTGCTAATTTCTATTATTGAAAATGAATTGAAATGAATGTTGATGCCAAAATCATTGTGCCCTTGAGGTACTCAAATTGGGTGGAGAACTTGGTTCATGTTAAGAAGAATAGTGGAGAAATACACCTGTGTGTGGACTTCAGGAAGCTGGATAAGTGTTCTCTAAAAGACAACTATCATTTTCCCAAGATGGACCATATTTTGCAAAGGGTAGTAGGTGCCCACAAAATTTCCATGATGGATGGATATTCTCAATATAACTACATAGCAGTGCTTGAAGAAGACAAAGAGAAAACAAACTTAAGCACCCCATGGGGCACATTCATGTATGAAAAAATTCCCTTCGGCCTGATGAATGCGGGGGCCACTTTCTAGAGGGCCATCGACATTGCACTTGTGGGTGAAAAGGACAAGTTCATGGTTATATACCTAGATGACATCACCATATTTTCAAAATATGATGATGAACATCTACAAAACTTGGAGTAGATTTTTCAAAAATGCAAAAGGTATGGAATCTCTTTGAATCCCAAAAAGTCCCATTTTACTATATTGAAGGAAATCTCCTAGGCCACACTATATCAATAGGGGGAATAAAAATAGACCTAGAGAGAGTTGATTCTATTCAGAAAATTGGCATCGCTAGGAATAAAAGGGCCATCCAATCTTTCATAGGAAAAATCATTTTTTTAAGGCACTTTGTGCCAAATTTTTCTGAAATCATAAGACCTATTACTAACATGATGAATAAATATGCTGACATCAAATGGTAATAAGAGGCCAAATCATCCTTTGAAAGGATTAAGCAGGCTTTGGTTGAAGCACCTATGCTGGCTAGTCCAGACTATTCCAAAGAATTCCTCATTTTCTCCTTTTCCTATCAGGAAACTATTGTTGTTGTATTGTTGCAAAAGAGTCAAGAAGGGCATGGAAATCCCATTTAATTCTTCAACAAAGCACTCAGGGATTCTTAATTGAAATATGATATATTGGAGAAGAAAGCCTATGCATTGGTCAAATCCTTGAAGGCCTTTAGGGTGTATGTCCCGCAATCCAACATAATAGCTTATGTTCCTAGTAGCAGTGTGAAGGAAATTCTTTTTCATCTAGATAGTGAAGGAAAGAGGGGCAAGTGGATTGTAAAATTTTTATAGTATGATCTGCACATAAATCCCACTAAGTTGATTAAGGGGTAGGGCCTTGCAAAATTGTTATAAGATTCAAACTGCAAATCAATGGAATTGCACCATACCTTCATCCAATCAGATGCCTTAATGATGCAGGTTGGAAAAGAAAACATCTAGGTATTTGATTAATACTCTCTTTCACCCTGGTATAAATATGTTTTTTACTTTTTGCAACACCTAGAATGTCCACCAGAATTGGAGAAATCTATGACTAGGTCTCTTAAATTGAAAGCTGTAAAATTCTGCATCATAAACTAGAATTTGTATTGGAGAGATCCAACTGGTATTTTGTTGAAATGTATGGATGAGGATGAGTCTAAAAAGGTCATAATAGATATGAACAGAGGGGATTGTGGAGGACACCAACATTGGAAATATACAACCATCAATATTCTGTGGGTCAGATACTACTGGCCCACCATCTTCTTTGATGTGTTTATCACAGTTAGAACTTGTGAAGAATGCCAGAATTTTTTTGGAAAACATAAATTACTCTCACTACCCCCAAAGCCCATTACTTCTAGTGGTCCCTTTCAACAATGGGGCCTAGAATTTATAGGTGAGATAAACCCACCCTCTAGTGGACAACATAAGTGGATTCTTACTGCCACTGACTACTTCACTAAGTGGATTGAAGATGTGCCCCCCATGAATGCTATTGACAAGGTGATCATAAATTTCTTGGAGACAAACATCTCTGCTAGGTTTTTTTTCCCCAGGAAGTTAGTAACAGACAATTCCCAAGCTTTCAAGTCCAAGTCTATGATCGACTTCTGTGGGAGTTACAACATTGTAGCTGCAGTTTTGAGTTTCAGTTGAAATAAAACAGAAAACATGGTTGGTAGACAAAGCAAAGGTAATTTACAACAAGTGGGAGCAAATTTTGAGAAGTAAGGCACCTAATCTATTGTTCTTAGCACTTCACAGGGAAGTTCTATCCATGGTTGGAGCCAATGTTAAAACCTAGGTCTGCACCTCTCCTCTCTTTCCCTACATTATCCTATCCATCTGTAAGCCTGCTTTTTTTTTCAGTTTCTTTTCAATGGTATAATGAGTCAATTTGATTTCTTCTCACCCTTATTTTTAAATTGCATCATTTTCTTTCTTTCTTGGAAGGTTAATGCATGTTCTGGTTTGAGTTAATAACACATATCATCTTGAATTTATACTAGTGGTATTATATTAGGTTGACCAATCCTTTTTGATGTAAAAAAACACATATTGGAAGAACAAGCTTGTTCTTGCAAACAACAGGAAAGAGTGTTGTTTTATCATTTTAAACATTAAAAAAAAATTAAATTAAAAAAAAAACACCGTGTTGGCACCTACATGCGTATGAGTGCTCATGGGAACTCAAGTTCACAAAAGGTTACTCCAAATATCATTAATACATAGTTCATGTTAAGATCGTGCAAGTTTGCACCTCCAACTCTCATCATCATAGTATTATAGGTAATTATAACTACATGTGTTAAATTATATCAGATTATCATTCACATTCAACTCATTTCTTGCACCAGAGGTGGTCAATGCGAAATGGTTTCTCCCTGATACCACTGGCAGGTTAACAGAATAGAGCCACAGGGGTTCGAGCTATTCGAATCTATTCCAAAAACCAGGGCTGTATTTGTCAAGGTAGAATGGTATCATTTTATTTGCACCTTTGAAGGACACCACACTGGTGTGGCCCTGTTATTTGCACAAAAATTTGATGGGTTCAAAACCTAGCTTGGGGACACCTGTATCCACCAGTCTACGGGGAAACATGGTTTTAAAAAGGAAAATTACCACCAGAACTCTACAATAAATTCCTGGTGTCAAAGCACCAAAAACTTGACTAAAGCCAGGGTATTCCCATCACGTGGATAAAGGATTAATGGAAAGGTACCGTCGTAGTAGTCCAAAGATACATCACAGGTGAGGGCCAATTTTCAATTGTGCATTGTTACCACCTTCACTTTCTCATGCACCTGAGCGAGGATAAAGAATTGAACCTGACTTTTTACTTGCTCAAAATTTTAACAAAAATGGCCAGAAGGGTCAAAGCCACCCAAGTCTATCCACATGAGCTTATATCACTAGGGTTTGATAAAAATTCTAGTCCTCTTTGCTTTGGGTGAAATTGAGATGCCCCAGGACTAATTTTTAGAATATGTAGGGTTACATGAATGGTAACAACAAGGTGATCCACAATTTGAAGAGGAAAAGGATGAAGATAACCTAGAAGGGAGGGTTTCCCCTGAATCTAGTGACTCATAAAAGGATACCCAATGATACAGGAACATCGTAAGCAAGCCAACAAAGCGAGCACAATGACAGAAGACAACTGGAATTGCACCAACGCACATTTTGAGAATGTTTTGAATTTGAATGAAGGGATATTAATATAATAGCCGGGGGACGTAATTAACCTTAAATGTTTTTGAGTTGTAAAACAGATCTTGAGCATTGCTCTCATCTGTCAGATATGGAGGAAATTAATTGTAATGAATGTAAAGTAGGTATCTTTTAATTCCGATTAGATAGTTTTGTAAGGCAGGAGGGAAAAATCGTAAAAAACACCCTTACTTGTATCATTGTATTTTTTTTTTATTCGGTAAGTTGTAGAGAGAAAGAGAGCACAGAAGAACAAAGATTGTAGGATTGTATAAGAAGACAGTTGTTTCTATAGAACCCATGTATAGATTCACTTGGATTAATATAGAGAAAGATTTGATCCTAATTCATGGCGTTGTCTTGGTTGCTGTATTTATCTTTTGAATGGTATGTTGTAGTTTCTTATATTCTCTGTTATGCATTTGTTTGAATGCTGTGTTTATGTGTATGATTTCATGATTAAGTATATGAAGTCTATGGAAAGAGAAGTATGAGTTTCAATTGTTTCACTCCCTGAGAATTCCTTCAAAGAGTGTAGCGAAGGTCCGCATAGAGTGCATTGACGAGGTTCCGAGTTTCACCTAAGAAAAGCTCACTAGGGATATCATTGTTCTCGTACCAGCAGAAGTGCAGGTAATGCAAAAATCCATGAAAGGTGTGTGCATGTGAATGGAAGTCTTAGAATTTTCCAACCGAGGATAAAGGTTGAAGAATTGTTGTTGCAGAGGAGTGCACAGAGTTGGAGATCATAAATAACCAGAGGTTATTGTGAATGTCGTAAGGTGTGTACGCAAGGATTCCTTAGAGTCTAGGAATTTCCATGAGAATGGAAGTTCAGAAGGGACAGAACCTTTGAAGAATTCGAAGGGGGGTGAGTGTTGAAGTTACTCAACAGAAAGAAAACTCAAAAAGGTTGACACCAGAGTGTTTGGTGGAGGAGTCTTTGAGAATTCTGAACGGACGGTGGAATCGCTTCGAGGAGGAAGTGTTGATTTTCCGTGGACCACTGGATCTCGCAGACTAGGAAGTAGATTAAGACTGAGTGTTTTCAGCACTCATAAGCTCAAGAGGAATAGTGAGTCGTTGATTAGAGAAGGATAGAGACTATTGATTCTTTTTTGTGAAGTCAGGAGTCGGAGGTTAGGATGAGACAGAAGGGACTACATTTCAATTCCCCTATATGCACAATCCCAATTTGTGTCAAAAAGGGAATCCAATCGGTAATAGGGAGATACGTGGGCAATCGATTTAGTGGGTGTATGGATTGGAGAATCGGTCATTGGGAAATTCAAGAATGACATTTCCCCTAAGTTGTGAAAAGGGAATCACCGACTTAATTATATCCATTGGTTGGAAGAAGGGCCTAGACCGTAGATCCAAGAAGTCGGATTTTGGATTTCAGGGAAGAAAGGAGTGTTGTACAATGAATTCCCGAGTCGTGAAATTTTGATGCACTCAAGAGGTGGACCCAAGGTGTGACTGAGGTCATATGCTTGTGGCATAAGGGAGGAGCTAAGGACCCATTATCCCTTTTAGGATTTTGGGGATTAACGAGACAGAGGGAATCACATCTGGGATCACAAAATTGCGAAACCCGAAATACCCTTTCAAGCGAAGGCTGTGGTCATATCAGCTGGTTGCATGGGTAAGGGTTGGCACTTGATTCTTGTTCGCACAAGCGTAACCCCTAAGAACGACCTGTGGATAAAAACCTATGTGTGGAGGATTTCCTGTGGGAAATCAAGGAGTCGATCATACTCATGGGGAAATTAAGAATGATCCTTATACCGGGAGGTCGAGAAAAACCTACTGAGGTAGGGGTCTGTGTCAGGTGGTATCAGAGATTAGAATATTTGTTTCTGTAGGCGAGAGGAGACAAAAGGCAAATTGTGATTCAAAATCTATGTGTAATAGATTTGAACAATGCCACCAAGAAGGAGAGAGAGATCAATACCTGATCCAGTTGTGGAAAGGGAAATGAGAGAACTCCATGGTCAATTAGATGCTATGGAGATAAAATAGAGATAGACAGTTGATGCTGGAGATGTCAGTGAAGATGAAAGTGAAAATGAGGCTGGAGTTGAAGAAGAAGTTGTAGCCGAAGATGCTACATAAGAACGTCTATTCTGAGCCATTGCAAGAATAGGTGCTAGGGAAAAAATGGACATTCTAATGTATGAAGGAAACTTAGATGTTGAAGAGCTGCTAGATTGGTTTAGATCTCTGGATAAATACTTCAACTATGAGGATGTTAAGGAAGATAAGAAAGTTAGACATGCTGTCACTAGGCTTAAAGGGCATGCAACACTGTGGTGGGATGAATTGCAGGCTGATAGGCATTGCAAAGGAAAGAAAAAAATCAAAATCTGGGACAAGATGGTTGCAAAGGTGAAAGCCAAGTTTATACCCAGGGATTACCAGATTAACTTGTTTCGAAGAATGTAGAAATTGAGATAGAAAGGGATGACAGTGAAGGAGTACACTGAGGAATTTTATAGGTTAAACATCAAAGAAGGTCATCGAGAAAGTGATGATGAAAAGGTCACCAGATACCTGAATGGATTGAGATGCGAGCTTAAGGATGAAACAAGCATGCTGACCATTAGGATTGTGGAAGATGCTTATCAAATGGATTTGAAGGCTGAAGAAAAATTATCCCTAAAGCAAGGTCAAATAGGGCGAGGTATAAGTCAGAGAAGAGGCAAAGCAATTGCCCAAGACAGAGTATAGAAGCTAAAGGATGAAGAGAAGAAACCTCACACTCACCCTAAAAGAGGAGGAAGTTCACAGGGGAGACAATATGCTGACAAGAACACTTTTTTGGGACCTAGAGGAAGAGGAAGAGGCAGAGGAGGTGAGATAATTTTTTTTTTTCTGTGGAAAGATCAAACATAAATCTTTCGAATGTCCTGATAGGAAAAGAGACAGAGGTGAAGCTCACATTTCCAAAGCACAAAGGCGAAATTTTGAGGCAGAAGATGCAGAAGGTGGAAGGTCATTAATGATGAGGAAAATTCTCTTGAAACCAAAGAAGGAGGTAGAAAATCCAGTCCAGAGAAACAGTTTGTTCAAAACTACTTGCAAGACCAAGGACAAGGTATGCAAGGTGATAGTGCATAGTGGAAGCACAGATAATCTAGTATCCACAGAAATGGTGGAGAAGATGGAATTGGAGATAGTTGCACATCCAAGCCCATACAAAGTCTCGTGGTTACAAAATGGACATCAGGTAACTGTCACTAAACAATGTTTAGTTGAATTTAAGATAGGGGGATATAAGGATGAAATTTTGTGTGATGTTATTCCCATGGATGTCTGTCATATTTTGTTGGGGAGACCATGGAAATATGACATAAATTTTGTTCACGATGGGAGAAATAACACATATACCTTAGAGAAGAATGGTAGGACGCATATGTTGCTGCCAATTAAGGACAAGGAGGTAAAAAAAGAGGTGAGCAATACTATACTTCTCATGAGTGGGAAGGAACTTCTTGAGGAAGTCAAGAAATAAGAAGACATGTAGTTTGTTGTGGTAAGGAAGCCTAGAGTCATCTTAACTAGTACCAAGATAGATGATCTACCTGAGGAAATTCAAGAATTGCTGGAGGAGTTTGTTGATATAGTAGTGGATGAATTACCTTGTTCATTACCACCTATCAGAAGTATAAGCCATCATATTGATCTTCTACCTGGAGCGATTTTACCAAACAAAGTAGCGTATAGATTGATGTCACAGGAGAATGAAGAGGTCAAGAAGAAAGTCCTGGATTTGATGGACAAAGGGTTGGTCAGAGAAATCTTGAGTCCATGTGCTGTACCAACAATGTTAAGCCCAAAGAAAGATGTTAGCTAGAGAATGTGTACAAATTCGAGGGCTATAAATAAAATCACCATCAGGTATAGATTTCCTTTACCCAGGATGAATGACTCGATGGATTGCTTGAGTGGAGCAAAGTTTTTTTCAAAAATTGATTTGAAAAGTGGGTATTGTCAGATTAGAATGAGAGAAGGTGATGAATGAAAGACAGTATTCAAAACAAATGAAGGACTTTATTAATGGCTTTTCAATCCATTTGGTTTGACGAATGCACCCAATACTTTTATGAGGTTGATGAATGAAGTCTTGAAAAATTTCATTGGAAAATTTGTAATTGTGTATCTTGATGATATACTGATCTTCAGTAAGACTGAAGAGGAGAATTTGAAGTATTTAAATGCAATGATGAAGAGGTTGCAGCAAGAGAAATTGCTGATAAATTTGAAGAAGTCATCTTTCATGAAGACATAACTCATTTATTTGGGTTTTGTGATCTCTTCGAATGAGTTGAAGATGGATCCGGAGAAAGTAAAAGCAATAAGAGATTGGCCATCGCCAAAGAATATCTTTGAAGTTCGAAGCTTCCATGGATTGGCTAGTTTTTACAGGAAGTTTATCAGGAATTTTAGTGGGATATGCACACCAATGATGGAAACAGTCAAGAAAAGACACAAATCTTTTCATTGGAATGAGGAAGTAGAGAAGAGTTTCAATTTGTTGAAGGAGAAGATAACGAGACAACCAGTTCTGGTTCTACCAGAGTTCAATAAAACATTCCAAGTCATATGTGACGCAAGTGAGTTTGCGATTGTAGTAGTCTTAAGTCAAGACAATAGGACGATTGCATACTTCAGTGAGAAGATGAACGATGCAAAGATGAAATATTCCACGTATGACAAGGAATTTTATGCAGTCATACAGGCACTGAAGAAATGGAGGAATTACTTGGTTCCAAAAGAGTTTGTCTTATATAGCGATAACCATGCTTTGCAATTCATAACTCAACAGAAGAAATTGAACCAAAATCATGAAAAATGGGTTGAATATATGTAGAATTTTACTTTTGTTATAAATCATATTTTTGGAACTGCTAACAAGGTTGCTGATGCATTGAGCAGGAAATGTTTGATTTTGCAGGAGTTCATAGTGAAAACTTTAGGTTTTGACAATATCAAGGAGATGTACAGAGAAGATGCAGATTTTAAAGAATCCTATGAAGCATGTGAGAATCCAGTTCTTAGAGATAGAAGCCAATGGACAGAATATTTGATCTAGGATGGATTGTTATTCAGGGGAAACCAGTTGTGTATACCGAAATGCTCTATGAGAGAGAACCTCTTGAAGGAAAAACATAGTGGGGGATTGGCAAGACATTTTGGCCATGATAAGACTTTTGCACAACTGAATGGATCATACTATTGGCCAGGGATGAGAACATATGTCAAGAAATTCGTAAACAAATGTAGGATTTGCCAGCATGCAAAGGGGAAAAGACAAAATACAGGGTTGTATCAGCCATTTCCAATACTAGAGAGGCCGTGGGATGCAATAAGCATGGATTTTGTGTTGGAATTTCCGAGGACACAGAGAGGTTGTGACTCCATATTTGTGGTAGTCGATAGATTTTCTAAAATGGCACATTTCATACCATGTCAAAAAACTAGTGATGCAACTCACATTACAAATTTGTTTTTCAAGGAAGTTGTTAGACTTCATGGGTTACCCATGAGTATTCTATCGGACAGGGATACCAAATTTTTTGGTCATTTCTGGAGGAACCTATGGAAGAAGTTGGGGGATTTATTGAGGAGTTTGTAGTTGAACATCATAGTGAGTGGGATCAGATTCTTCCACAAGTGGAATTTTCATAAAACGATTCACCTAACAGGAGCATAGGACAGAGCCCATTCCTGATCATGTATGGAATGCAGCCAAGAGGAGTATCTGAGTTGAGGGACTTAGAGAAGGGAGAGTTCAAGAGTGCTAATGCAGAAGATTTTGCAGTAGAAATGCAGGAGCTCCAAAACAAAATGAAAGAGCGATTGCAGAATTCCATCCAGGAATATAAGTGCAGAGAAAATCAACAAAGGAGAGAAATTCAATTTGAAGTGGGAGATTTGGTCTTATCTCACTTAAGAAAAGAAAGGTTCCCAAGGGGAACATGCAATAATATAAAAATGAAGAAAACTGGGGCCATGTAATATCATAAGAAAGTTTGAGGAAAACACTTATGAGATTGAATTGTCGGATGGGGTAGGAATCTCACCCATCTTCAACATAGAAGATTTGTACCCTTATAGAGTTGACGAAGAAGGATCAGAAAGAAATTCAGTGGGTCAAATAGATGCTTGTATCTAAGAGGCCACAGATGGAAAAGATAATTGACCAGAGAGTTGGAAAGAAGACCTGTAGGAAAACATATTTTGAATACTTGGTGAAGTGGAAAGGACACTCGATTGAAGATGCTAGTTGGGAAAATGAAGCAGATATCCAAGGACATGGACAAACGGTGCAGGAGCTCATGAATAGGAGTTCACAAAATTTTTCAGCCAAGGGAGTATGATGCAGGAGCATTGTAAGCAAGCCAACAAAGCGAGCGCAAAGGAAAAAGATAGCCAGAATTGCACCAACGCACATTTTGAGAATGTTTTGTATTTGAATGAAGGGATATTAATGTAATAGATGGGGGATGTAATTACCCTTAAATTTTTTTGAGTTGTAAAATAGATCTTGAGCATTTCTCTGATCTGTCGGATATGGAGGCAATTAATTGTAATGAATTTAAAGTAGGTAGCTTTTAATTCCAATTAGATAGTTTTGTAAGGCAAGAGGGAAAACACGTAAAAGACACCCTCGCTTGTATCATTGTATTTTTTATTTATTTGGTAGGCTGTAGAGAGCAAGAGAGCACAAAAGAACAAAGATGGTAGGATTGTATAAGCAAATAGTTGTTGCTATAGAACCCATGTACATATGCACTTGGAATAATATAGAGAAATCTTTGATCCAAATTCATGGTGTTGTCTTGGTTGTTGTATTTATCTTTTGAATGGTATGTTGTAGTTGCTTATATTCTCTGTTATGCATTTGTTTCAATG
>ML781349.1:358236-399397 GCA_009831015.1 Picea engelmannii | reverse complement strand
AGCACCTTTAAACATCCTATTGGTCCAAATGTCAAATATGAAGTGGAGGTTAGGCATAGGAAAACCATACCAGACAATTTCAAGCATTGGCAGGTCTTTAGTGATGACTTTAAGCTCAAAAGGTTCCTGCAAACCATTGAATAATTATCAAACATCTCCATTGATCAAGAGAATGAAGAAGATGAAACAAAAAATCAACAAGCACCTCATTTTATGAACAACATGGTTGGCCACAACATTCTAGTACTCAAGACAAATCATATCCCGAGAGGCTTAGTACCGTTGGAGAGGTTGTTTGAAAAAAATGATGTATCCAGGAAAGTTTCCATGAAAAATTAGGAGCATAAGGTAATGGAATGCAACATTGGGACAACTGCAAATACCAAAGTAGTCAAAATATCCAAGGCATTGCTAGAGGAGCAAAGAAATAGGCATGCCAGCCTTATGAAAAGTTTTGATGATATTTTTGCATGGTCTTATGAGGAATTGAATACCTTTGACACTAACATCATTCAACACAAGATCCATCTGAAGGCGGGCTCAAGATCCATTCAGGAAAAAAATTAGACAATTCAATCCCCTGCTAATTTCTATTATTGAAAATGAATTGAAATGAATGTTGATGCCAAAATCATTGTGCCCTTGAGGTACTCAAATTGGGTGGAGAACTTGGTTCATGTTAAGAAGAATAGTGGAGAAATACACCTGTGTGTGGACTTCAGGAAGCTGGATAAGTGTTCTCTAAAAGACAACTATCATTTTCCCAAGATGGACCATATTTTGCAAAGGGTAGTAGGTGCCCACAAAATTTCCATGATGGATGGATATTCTCAATATAACTACATAGCAGTGCTTGAAGAAGACAAAGAGAAAACAAACTTAAGCACCCCATGGGGCACATTCATGTATGAAAAAATTCCCTTCGGCCTGATGAATGCGGGGGCCACTTTCTAGAGGGCCATCGACATTGCACTTGTGGGTGAAAAGGACAAGTTCATGGTTATATACCTAGATGACATCACCATATTTTCAAAATATGATGATGAACATCTACAAAACTTGGAGTAGATTTTTCAAAAATGCAAAAGGTATGGAATCTCTTTGAATCCCAAAAAGTCCCATTTTACTATATTGAAGGAAATCTCCTAGGCCACACTATATCAATAGGGGGAATAAAAATAGACCTAGAGAGAGTTGATTCTATTCAGAAAATTGGCATCGCTAGGAATAAAAGGGCCATCCAATCTTTCATAGGAAAAATCATTTTTTTAAGGCACTTTGTGCCAAATTTTTCTGAAATCATAAGACCTATTACTAACATGATGAATAAATATGCTGACATCAAATGGTAATAAGAGGCCAAATCATCCTTTGAAAGGATTAAGCAGGCTTTGGTTGAAGCACCTATGCTGGCTAGTCCAGACTATTCCAAAGAATTCCTCATTTTCTCCTTTTCCTATCAGGAAACTATTGTTGTTGTATTGTTGCAAAAGAGTCAAGAAGGGCATGGAAATCCCATTTAATTCTTCAACAAAGCACTCAGGGATTCTTAATTGAAATATGATATATTGGAGAAGAAAGCCTATGCATTGGTCAAATCCTTGAAGGCCTTTAGGGTGTATGTCCCGCAATCCAACATAATAGCTTATGTTCCTAGTAGCAGTGTGAAGGAAATTCTTTTTCATCTAGATAGTGAAGGAAAGAGGGGCAAGTGGATTGTAAAATTTTTATAGTATGATCTGCACATAAATCCCACTAAGTTGATTAAGGGGTAGGGCCTTGCAAAATTGTTATAAGATTCAAACTGCAAATCAATGGAATTGCACCATACCTTCATCCAATCAGATGCCTTAATGATGCAGGTTGGAAAAGAAAACATCTAGGTATTTGATTAATACTCTCTTTCACCCTGGTATAAATATGTTTTTTACTTTTTGCAACACCTAGAATGTCCACCAGAATTGGAGAAATCTATGACTAGGTCTCTTAAATTGAAAGCTGTAAAATTCTGCATCATAAACTAGAATTTGTATTGGAGAGATCCAACTGGTATTTTGTTGAAATGTATGGATGAGGATGAGTCTAAAAAGGTCATAATAGATATGAACAGAGGGGATTGTGGAGGACACCAACATTGGAAATATACAACCATCAATATTCTGTGGGTCAGATACTACTGGCCCACCATCTTCTTTGATGTGTTTATCACAGTTAGAACTTGTGAAGAATGCCAGAATTTTTTTGGAAAACATAAATTACTCTCACTACCCCCAAAGCCCATTACTTCTAGTGGTCCCTTTCAACAATGGGGCCTAGAATTTATAGGTGAGATAAACCCACCCTCTAGTGGACAACATAAGTGGATTCTTACTGCCACTGACTACTTCACTAAGTGGATTGAAGATGTGCCCCCCATGAATGCTATTGACAAGGTGATCATAAATTTCTTGGAGACAAACATCTCTGCTAGGTTTTTTTTCCCCAGGAAGTTAGTAACAGACAATTCCCAAGCTTTCAAGTCCAAGTCTATGATCGACTTCTGTGGGAGTTACAACATTGTAGCTGCAGTTTTGAGTTTCAGTTGAAATAAAACAGAAAACATGGTTGGTAGACAAAGCAAAGGTAATTTACAACAAGTGGGAGCAAATTTTGAGAAGTAAGGCACCTAATCTATTGTTCTTAGCACTTCACAGGGAAGTTCTATCCATGGTTGGAGCCAATGTTAAAACCTAGGTCTGCACCTCTCCTCTCTTTCCCTACATTATCCTATCCATCTGTAAGCCTGCTTTTTTTTTCAGTTTCTTTTCAATGGTATAATGAGTCAATTTGATTTCTTCTCACCCTTATTTTTAAATTGCATCATTTTCTTTCTTTCTTGGAAGGTTAATGCATGTTCTGGTTTGAGTTAATAACACATATCATCTTGAATTTATACTAGTGGTATTATATTAGGTTGACCAATCCTTTTTGATGTAAAAAAACACATATTGGAAGAACAAGCTTGTTCTTGCAAACAACAGGAAAGAGTGTTGTTTTATCATTTTAAACATTAAAAAAAAATTAAATTAAAAAAAAAACACCGTGTTGGCACCTACATGCGTATGAGTGCTCATGGGAACTCAAGTTCACAAAAGGTTACTCCAAATATCATTAATACATAGTTCATGTTAAGATCGTGCAAGTTTGCACCTCCAACTCTCATCATCATAGTATTATAGGTAATTATAACTACATGTGTTAAATTATATCAGATTATCATTCACATTCAACTCATTTCTTGCACCAGAGGTGGTCAATGCGAAATGGTTTCTCCCTGATACCACTGGCAGGTTAACAGAATAGAGCCACAGGGGTTCGAGCTATTCGAATCTATTCCAAAAACCAGGGCTGTATTTGTCAAGGTAGAATGGTATCATTTTATTTGCACCTTTGAAGGACACCACACTGGTGTGGCCCTGTTATTTGCACAAAAATTTGATGGGTTCAAAACCTAGCTTGGGGACACCTGTATCCACCAGTCTACGGGGAAACATGGTTTTAAAAAGGAAAATTACCACCAGAACTCTACAATAAATTCCTGGTGTCAAAGCACCAAAAACTTGACTAAAGCCAGGGTATTCCCATCACGTGGATAAAGGATTAATGGAAAGGTACCGTCGTAGTAGTCCAAAGATACATCACAGGTGAGGGCCAATTTTCAATTGTGCATTGTTACCACCTTCACTTTCTCATGCACCTGAGCGAGGATAAAGAATTGAACCTGACTTTTTACTTGCTCAAAATTTTAACAAAAATGGCCAGAAGGGTCAAAGCCACCCAAGTCTATCCACATGAGCTTATATCACTAGGGTTTGATAAAAATTCTAGTCCTCTTTGCTTTGGGTGAAATTGAGATGCCCCAGGACTAATTTTTAGAATATGTAGGGTTACATGAATGGTAACAACAAGGTGATCCACAATTTGAAGAGGAAAAGGATGAAGATAACCTAGAAGGGAGGGTTTCCCCTGAATCTAGTGACTCATAAAAGGATACCCAATGATACAGGAACATCGTAAGCAAGCCAACAAAGCGAGCACAATGACAGAAGACAACTGGAATTGCACCAACGCACATTTTGAGAATGTTTTGAATTTGAATGAAGGGATATTAATATAATAGCCGGGGGACGTAATTAACCTTAAATGTTTTTGAGTTGTAAAACAGATCTTGAGCATTGCTCTCATCTGTCAGATATGGAGGAAATTAATTGTAATGAATGTAAAGTAGGTATCTTTTAATTCCGATTAGATAGTTTTGTAAGGCAGGAGGGAAAAATCGTAAAAAACACCCTTACTTGTATCATTGTATTTTTTTTTTATTCGGTAAGTTGTAGAGAGAAAGAGAGCACAGAAGAACAAAGATTGTAGGATTGTATAAGAAGACAGTTGTTTCTATAGAACCCATGTATAGATTCACTTGGATTAATATAGAGAAAGATTTGATCCTAATTCATGGCGTTGTCTTGGTTGCTGTATTTATCTTTTGAATGGTATGTTGTAGTTTCTTATATTCTCTGTTATGCATTTGTTTGAATGCTGTGTTTATGTGTATGATTTCATGATTAAGTATATGAAGTCTATGGAAAGAGAAGTATGAGTTTCAATTGTTTCACTCCCTGAGAATTCCTTCAAAGAGTGTAGCGAAGGTCCGCATAGAGTGCATTGACGAGGTTCCGAGTTTCACCTAAGAAAAGCTCACTAGGGATATCATTGTTCTCGTACCAGCAGAAGTGCAGGTAATGCAAAAATCCATGAAAGGTGTGTGCATGTGAATGGAAGTCTTAGAATTTTCCAACCGAGGATAAAGGTTGAAGAATTGTTGTTGCAGAGGAGTGCACAGAGTTGGAGATCATAAATAACCAGAGGTTATTGTGAATGTCGTAAGGTGTGTACGCAAGGATTCCTTAGAGTCTAGGAATTTCCATGAGAATGGAAGTTCAGAAGGGACAGAACCTTTGAAGAATTCGAAGGGGGGTGAGTGTTGAAGTTACTCAACAGAAAGAAAACTCAAAAAGGTTGACACCAGAGTGTTTGGTGGAGGAGTCTTTGAGAATTCTGAACGGACGGTGGAATCGCTTCGAGGAGGAAGTGTTGATTTTCCGTGGACCACTGGATCTCGCAGACTAGGAAGTAGATTAAGACTGAGTGTTTTCAGCACTCATAAGCTCAAGAGGAATAGTGAGTCGTTGATTAGAGAAGGATAGAGACTATTGATTCTTTTTTGTGAAGTCAGGAGTCGGAGGTTAGGATGAGACAGAAGGGACTACATTTCAATTCCCCTATATGCACAATCCCAATTTGTGTCAAAAAGGGAATCCAATCGGTAATAGGGAGATACGTGGGCAATCGATTTAGTGGGTGTATGGATTGGAGAATCGGTCATTGGGAAATTCAAGAATGACATTTCCCCTAAGTTGTGAAAAGGGAATCACCGACTTAATTATATCCATTGGTTGGAAGAAGGGCCTAGACCGTAGATCCAAGAAGTCGGATTTTGGATTTCAGGGAAGAAAGGAGTGTTGTACAATGAATTCCCGAGTCGTGAAATTTTGATGCACTCAAGAGGTGGACCCAAGGTGTGACTGAGGTCATATGCTTGTGGCATAAGGGAGGAGCTAAGGACCCATTATCCCTTTTAGGATTTTGGGGATTAACGAGACAGAGGGAATCACATCTGGGATCACAAAATTGCGAAACCCGAAATACCCTTTCAAGCGAAGGCTGTGGTCATATCAGCTGGTTGCATGGGTAAGGGTTGGCACTTGATTCTTGTTCGCACAAGCGTAACCCCTAAGAACGACCTGTGGATAAAAACCTATGTGTGGAGGATTTCCTGTGGGAAATCAAGGAGTCGATCATACTCATGGGGAAATTAAGAATGATCCTTATACCGGGAGGTCGAGAAAAACCTACTGAGGTAGGGGTCTGTGTCAGGTGGTATCAGAGATTAGAATATTTGTTTCTGTAGGCGAGAGGAGACAAAAGGCAAATTGTGATTCAAAATCTATGTGTAATAGATTTGAACAATGCCACCAAGAAGGAGAGAGAGATCAATACCTGATCCAGTTGTGGAAAGGGAAATGAGAGAACTCCATGGTCAATTAGATGCTATGGAGATAAAATAGAGATAGACAGTTGATGCTGGAGATGTCAGTGAAGATGAAAGTGAAAATGAGGCTGGAGTTGAAGAAGAAGTTGTAGCCGAAGATGCTACATAAGAACGTCTATTCTGAGCCATTGCAAGAATAGGTGCTAGGGAAAAAATGGACATTCTAATGTATGAAGGAAACTTAGATGTTGAAGAGCTGCTAGATTGGTTTAGATCTCTGGATAAATACTTCAACTATGAGGATGTTAAGGAAGATAAGAAAGTTAGACATGCTGTCACTAGGCTTAAAGGGCATGCAACACTGTGGTGGGATGAATTGCAGGCTGATAGGCATTGCAAAGGAAAGAAAAAAATCAAAATCTGGGACAAGATGGTTGCAAAGGTGAAAGCCAAGTTTATACCCAGGGATTACCAGATTAACTTGTTTCGAAGAATGTAGAAATTGAGATAGAAAGGGATGACAGTGAAGGAGTACACTGAGGAATTTTATAGGTTAAACATCAAAGAAGGTCATCGAGAAAGTGATGATGAAAAGGTCACCAGATACCTGAATGGATTGAGATGCGAGCTTAAGGATGAAACAAGCATGCTGACCATTAGGATTGTGGAAGATGCTTATCAAATGGATTTGAAGGCTGAAGAAAAATTATCCCTAAAGCAAGGTCAAATAGGGCGAGGTATAAGTCAGAGAAGAGGCAAAGCAATTGCCCAAGACAGAGTATAGAAGCTAAAGGATGAAGAGAAGAAACCTCACACTCACCCTAAAAGAGGAGGAAGTTCACAGGGGAGACAATATGCTGACAAGAACACTTTTTTGGGACCTAGAGGAAGAGGAAGAGGCAGAGGAGGTGAGATAATTTTTTTTTTTCTGTGGAAAGATCAAACATAAATCTTTCGAATGTCCTGATAGGAAAAGAGACAGAGGTGAAGCTCACATTTCCAAAGCACAAAGGCGAAATTTTGAGGCAGAAGATGCAGAAGGTGGAAGGTCATTAATGATGAGGAAAATTCTCTTGAAACCAAAGAAGGAGGTAGAAAATCCAGTCCAGAGAAACAGTTTGTTCAAAACTACTTGCAAGACCAAGGACAAGGTATGCAAGGTGATAGTGCATAGTGGAAGCACAGATAATCTAGTATCCACAGAAATGGTGGAGAAGATGGAATTGGAGATAGTTGCACATCCAAGCCCATACAAAGTCTCGTGGTTACAAAATGGACATCAGGTAACTGTCACTAAACAATGTTTAGTTGAATTTAAGATAGGGGGATATAAGGATGAAATTTTGTGTGATGTTATTCCCATGGATGTCTGTCATATTTTGTTGGGGAGACCATGGAAATATGACATAAATTTTGTTCACGATGGGAGAAATAACACATATACCTTAGAGAAGAATGGTAGGACGCATATGTTGCTGCCAATTAAGGACAAGGAGGTAAAAAAAGAGGTGAGCAATACTATACTTCTCATGAGTGGGAAGGAACTTCTTGAGGAAGTCAAGAAATAAGAAGACATGTAGTTTGTTGTGGTAAGGAAGCCTAGAGTCATCTTAACTAGTACCAAGATAGATGATCTACCTGAGGAAATTCAAGAATTGCTGGAGGAGTTTGTTGATATAGTAGTGGATGAATTACCTTGTTCATTACCACCTATCAGAAGTATAAGCCATCATATTGATCTTCTACCTGGAGCGATTTTACCAAACAAAGTAGCGTATAGATTGATGTCACAGGAGAATGAAGAGGTCAAGAAGAAAGTCCTGGATTTGATGGACAAAGGGTTGGTCAGAGAAATCTTGAGTCCATGTGCTGTACCAACAATGTTAAGCCCAAAGAAAGATGTTAGCTAGAGAATGTGTACAAATTCGAGGGCTATAAATAAAATCACCATCAGGTATAGATTTCCTTTACCCAGGATGAATGACTCGATGGATTGCTTGAGTGGAGCAAAGTTTTTTTCAAAAATTGATTTGAAAAGTGGGTATTGTCAGATTAGAATGAGAGAAGGTGATGAATGAAAGACAGTATTCAAAACAAATGAAGGACTTTATTAATGGCTTTTCAATCCATTTGGTTTGACGAATGCACCCAATACTTTTATGAGGTTGATGAATGAAGTCTTGAAAAATTTCATTGGAAAATTTGTAATTGTGTATCTTGATGATATACTGATCTTCAGTAAGACTGAAGAGGAGAATTTGAAGTATTTAAATGCAATGATGAAGAGGTTGCAGCAAGAGAAATTGCTGATAAATTTGAAGAAGTCATCTTTCATGAAGACATAACTCATTTATTTGGGTTTTGTGATCTCTTCGAATGAGTTGAAGATGGATCCGGAGAAAGTAAAAGCAATAAGAGATTGGCCATCGCCAAAGAATATCTTTGAAGTTCGAAGCTTCCATGGATTGGCTAGTTTTTACAGGAAGTTTATCAGGAATTTTAGTGGGATATGCACACCAATGATGGAAACAGTCAAGAAAAGACACAAATCTTTTCATTGGAATGAGGAAGTAGAGAAGAGTTTCAATTTGTTGAAGGAGAAGATAACGAGACAACCAGTTCTGGTTCTACCAGAGTTCAATAAAACATTCCAAGTCATATGTGACGCAAGTGAGTTTGCGATTGTAGTAGTCTTAAGTCAAGACAATAGGACGATTGCATACTTCAGTGAGAAGATGAACGATGCAAAGATGAAATATTCCACGTATGACAAGGAATTTTATGCAGTCATACAGGCACTGAAGAAATGGAGGAATTACTTGGTTCCAAAAGAGTTTGTCTTATATAGCGATAACCATGCTTTGCAATTCATAACTCAACAGAAGAAATTGAACCAAAATCATGAAAAATGGGTTGAATATATGTAGAATTTTACTTTTGTTATAAATCATATTTTTGGAACTGCTAACAAGGTTGCTGATGCATTGAGCAGGAAATGTTTGATTTTGCAGGAGTTCATAGTGAAAACTTTAGGTTTTGACAATATCAAGGAGATGTACAGAGAAGATGCAGATTTTAAAGAATCCTATGAAGCATGTGAGAATCCAGTTCTTAGAGATAGAAGCCAATGGACAGAATATTTGATCTAGGATGGATTGTTATTCAGGGGAAACCAGTTGTGTATACCGAAATGCTCTATGAGAGAGAACCTCTTGAAGGAAAAACATAGTGGGGGATTGGCAAGACATTTTGGCCATGATAAGACTTTTGCACAACTGAATGGATCATACTATTGGCCAGGGATGAGAACATATGTCAAGAAATTCGTAAACAAATGTAGGATTTGCCAGCATGCAAAGGGGAAAAGACAAAATACAGGGTTGTATCAGCCATTTCCAATACTAGAGAGGCCGTGGGATGCAATAAGCATGGATTTTGTGTTGGAATTTCCGAGGACACAGAGAGGTTGTGACTCCATATTTGTGGTAGTCGATAGATTTTCTAAAATGGCACATTTCATACCATGTCAAAAAACTAGTGATGCAACTCACATTACAAATTTGTTTTTCAAGGAAGTTGTTAGACTTCATGGGTTACCCATGAGTATTCTATCGGACAGGGATACCAAATTTTTTGGTCATTTCTGGAGGAACCTATGGAAGAAGTTGGGGGATTTATTGAGGAGTTTGTAGTTGAACATCATAGTGAGTGGGATCAGATTCTTCCACAAGTGGAATTTTCATAAAACGATTCACCTAACAGGAGCATAGGACAGAGCCCATTCCTGATCATGTATGGAATGCAGCCAAGAGGAGTATCTGAGTTGAGGGACTTAGAGAAGGGAGAGTTCAAGAGTGCTAATGCAGAAGATTTTGCAGTAGAAATGCAGGAGCTCCAAAACAAAATGAAAGAGCGATTGCAGAATTCCATCCAGGAATATAAGTGCAGAGAAAATCAACAAAGGAGAGAAATTCAATTTGAAGTGGGAGATTTGGTCTTATCTCACTTAAGAAAAGAAAGGTTCCCAAGGGGAACATGCAATAATATAAAAATGAAGAAAACTGGGGCCATGTAATATCATAAGAAAGTTTGAGGAAAACACTTATGAGATTGAATTGTCGGATGGGGTAGGAATCTCACCCATCTTCAACATAGAAGATTTGTACCCTTATAGAGTTGACGAAGAAGGATCAGAAAGAAATTCAGTGGGTCAAATAGATGCTTGTATCTAAGAGGCCACAGATGGAAAAGATAATTGACCAGAGAGTTGGAAAGAAGACCTGTAGGAAAACATATTTTGAATACTTGGTGAAGTGGAAAGGACACTCGATTGAAGATGCTAGTTGGGAAAATGAAGCAGATATCCAAGGACATGGACAAACGGTGCAGGAGCTCATGAATAGGAGTTCACAAAATTTTTCAGCCAAGGGAGTATGATGCAGGAGCATTGTAAGCAAGCCAACAAAGCGAGCGCAAAGGAAAAAGATAGCCAGAATTGCACCAACGCACATTTTGAGAATGTTTTGTATTTGAATGAAGGGATATTAATGTAATAGATGGGGGATGTAATTACCCTTAAATTTTTTTGAGTTGTAAAATAGATCTTGAGCATTTCTCTGATCTGTCGGATATGGAGGCAATTAATTGTAATGAATTTAAAGTAGGTAGCTTTTAATTCCAATTAGATAGTTTTGTAAGGCAAGAGGGAAAACACGTAAAAGACACCCTCGCTTGTATCATTGTATTTTTTATTTATTTGGTAGGCTGTAGAGAGCAAGAGAGCACAAAAGAACAAAGATGGTAGGATTGTATAAGCAAATAGTTGTTGCTATAGAACCCATGTACATATGCACTTGGAATAATATAGAGAAATCTTTGATCCAAATTCATGGTGTTGTCTTGGTTGTTGTATTTATCTTTTGAATGGTATGTTGTAGTTGCTTATATTCTCTGTTATGCATTTGTTTCAATGTTGTGTTTATGTGTATGATTTCATGATTGAGTGTATGAAGTCTGTGAGAAGAGAAGTATGAGTTTCAATTGTTTCACTCCCTGAGAATTCCTACAAAGAGTGCAGTGAAGGTCTGCATAGAGTACGTTGATAGGGTTTTGAGTTTCACCTCAGAAAAGATCAGGAGGGATACCATTGTTCTCGTACTAGTAGAAGTGCAGGTAAGGAACAGAGCTGTGCAAGGTCTGCGTAGGTGAGTGGAAGTCTTAGACTTTTCCAACCGAGGATAAAGGTTGAAGAACTGTTGTTGTAGAGGAGTGCACAGAGTTGGAGATCTTAAATAACCAGAGGTTATTGTGAATGCCGCAAGGTGTGTGCACAGGAATTCCTTAGAGTCTAGGAATTTCCGTGAGAATCAAAGTTCAGAAGGGACAGAACCTTTGAAGAATTCAAAGGGGATGAGTGTCAAAGTCACTCAACAGAAAGAAAACTCAGAAAGGTTGACACCTAAGTGTTTTGCGGAGGAGTCTTTGAGAAGTCTGAACGGACGGTGGAATCGCTTCGAGGAGGTGTTGGAACAAATATTGAAATTTTGGCTTTCGGTAGCTTAAGAGGAAAACATTTATATTTTTTAGCTATTGAAAGTGTAGACTTTCGGTAGCTTAAATCTCAAGTTTCATATGCCCTTAGCTGCCTGTTGGCAGCCAATACAATTTTTTCTATTTCCCTATAAGCTGCCTACACCTATGTCTTCTGAACTTCAAATTGTCGTCGCATTTTGCAAATAAACGATATTTTCATTTCTTGCGACACTTGTAAATTGGTCTCCATTTAGTTTTCACGACTGTAAGTGTGAAAACTCCTCCATCGTTATTTGAACTGTCATGATCTTTGCATTGATATTTTGAGTGGAACTTACCTTTGTTTTATCATTAAGTGGCTGTAAAGATTTTCGAACTATGCCTATTTTCCTATTCTTACTTTGATTGCACGACTTGATTTTCATTTAATTGGTAAGGCATTGAGCATGAAAATTTATGTTTTTGGGATTTTCCTGGTCCATGAATTACATAGGGGTCATGGTTTATTTTTATTTTTATATATATAGTGTGATCCTTATGTTAAGATTTATATGGCTCTTGGCTTGTCGATTTTATAAATATCGATTATCACTATGTCTTAAAACTTTGATTACACACTTATACGATGGAGCATATTTAATTTTTGGGTTTGATTTCACATTGAATGACAATGGTTTGAAATTTTACAATGGCGCAGTGATATATCATCCACCGTTTGATTCTTGGGTTGGCCGAATAATATGTTTTAAACTATGTTATGATTGATTGAACAGAGGATTAATCGCTAGTTGTACTTTGCCATTACTATTATGCATGGCGGTAAGTGATTCCACCACCCTCGCATGCACACATTAATGCTTCCCCTTTGATCGTTCATAGTGGTTAGACCGAATGACTCTGCTCCTGTGTTCTGGTGTTTTCTAACCAAACCCTTACCATGTGCTCGCACCATGGCTCCAGTCGTGAGGGCTGAACCGAATGGCAGCTAGGCTCTGTTGATGTTTGATAGTGCCCATAGTGACCTCGAGGACACTAGGTGGCTTCCGTTCATATAGAAGTTTGATGGTTTTAACCTCTGTGTTGCCCGACAATTTGCATTGACCTTTGATGGCTGTCGATCCAAGGTCGGCGATGTTCAATTGAAAATTGACAAGCAATTTGTAAGTCTTTCTATGGGTTTTCCAGTCACTGGACAACGATGGTCCAAGAATTACAAAGTGGAAGAGGTCCCTTGGACTCTGCTCTTCCAGTCACGCAAGGTTAGCTCTTGTGACAAAGGTTTACCCGTGACCATGTTGAAAAAACGCTGGCATGATTTATTGATGATTATCAAATAGTTTATCACCTGCGAAGGTCAGTATGGTTTTGTTTTCTTACACCACCTTTGTTTGCTTATGGTTTTTATGGGTTATCATCTCAATATGCCGTATTATTTGCATAGAAGCCTGTTCAAAATGTCTAAGAAATATAAAAGGAACCAGGCTGATAGCAACCTCTTTCACTATGGGCTGGTTAAGATGATTGTTATCTGTCATTTGGGGTTACACGGAGACTATTGGAATGATTTCCTTTCTCGCAATGATTTTGAGGATTCGAATCCTCCACAGGTTGACAAACCTGTGGTTACCGAGGACATTATTGTACCCCCGGTACCCTACATTATTCTGTTACCTAAACCCTTACCCAACTCACCTATCGACCTACCCCACTCTGTGACCAAGGGTGTCAAGACTGTTAAACCTGTGGGAAAGAAGCCTAAAGCCAGGTCTACTGAAAACGCTAAAGGAAAAAAGAATGCCTGTTTAATCTCTCGAATGGAAAGGAACAAGCCGAAACCTCCTGTCAACCCTGACCCTATCATTTTGAGTGAAGACTCTGACTCGGAAGTGGAGCGTTTCTTGGCTAGTGAGTATCCCTATTCGGAAGGTTTGTGTGCCAAACCCTCGTATGATTTCGTGTCAAACCTACCACCTTGCTTGCAAAATGACCCTAACTGCCTAGGCATTAAGCTGCCTTGTGAAATCCCCGGTCATTCAAAACCCTCTTCTTCTTTGCCTCAACCTACCATACCACCCTATGATCAATGTAGCTCGTGGCTAGAGAGGTATTATCTTGATGTGCCAATGCTACAGTTGAGAATTCATTCTTTGGAGGACCAGGTTGCACGGCTTACCAGTGAAAAGCCTAAGTTGCAAGCCACTGATAAGAAACAGAGGATGACAGGCTCTATTTTGTTTAAAAATGTGGAGTCAGCTACAGCGGCCGTGAATTCAAAATTGGCATGATAACAACCTCACTGGTATGTTCTATCATTTGTTTATATAACGGATTCAAATTCTTTGAATAGTTCTGTCTACAACGTGGATTTTCTCTGTCACATTATGTACATATTTTTTTTTTGATAAATAGAATTTCGTTTTCCCAGTTTAGCTTTGATTGGATTTCCTTCGATTTGATTGATCGTGGTATGGATTGGATTGGTTTGATTTAGCTTAAATTGGATGCTCTGCTATCGATTGAAGTCGTTGGTATCTATTATAAACACAAGTTGTTTCTCATATTCGATTTTGAACACAATCACATTTCGTTTTGATTTCGTTATAATGTATATGCTATGTTTGGTGACAATTGTGATATGGTTAACTGTTATGGTTTTATTTACATATGACTTTCGACCAGCTCGAATACAGTTTGGATTATGTTTAATATGATTCTGTTTTATATGCACCCATATCGTGAATAGATACGAATCATAACAGTTATACCCAGTCAGTTGATTCGCGTTGGTTTACTCCACCATGTTATCAGTTCGATTCATATTGCAATGAATATACTGTTTAAATTTCATTTGAGGAATGAAAGTGACTATATCCAGGTTCACGATTTGTTTCTATATTTAACTCAGTCATGATTTGTTTCGATTGTTTCCCAGTTTACAATTATCACTTCTGTCGATCTGATGAAGGTTGTGATCACTATTTGATCCTGCCTGTTGACTGTGTAATGCTCAGCGATCGAAATCTATGGCGAATTTTGGTTGATGTTGTATGAATGTTTTATTTACCCACAATCGTAACAGTCTTTCCATCTTTGTATTTAATTAAAACAACATGAATCTTATGCTACATTATTATAGCAATAACGAATGGATTATGATTGTGTTGGATTAGATTGTATCACACATGATATGACTCACTTTTAATTTCATTTGATATGAAACAGTCTTGTTACTGTTTGACCCTATTTTATGGTAAAAGAAAAACAGAGTATTCTTACCCCTGTTTTCGACTGAATCAATTTTGATTTTGTTTAATTTGAATGATAAGGTCATTTGAATCATTAGTGATTCATTTTTAATGTTTTTTGGATTTGATTCTTTTAAAAATATTTGATTTGATTTCTATTCTGATCCTGTATGCTATTTTAGCTTAGTCTGTAGAATCAGATGATTCTGTAGCTTAGTCTGTAGAATCAAGTTCTTATTGTTTTATTGGTGAAATACCTTTCTAACTTGTTATTTTTGGTCTATTGCAGATAAATTCGAACTTGCAATGGATTTGATGAGAAGTTAGGGGATATTTGAAATATTTCACTTGCATTTTAGTTTCCTAGTTTTGTGGATTTTGGGATATCTCCCAGATTATGTAAAACAGTTTGATATTATCCACAAGGATGTTTTACCCTGTGGAGAGACTTATAAATACCTATCATTTTTGTAATAATAGACATCCTCATTCATGGGCGAACAAGGATATGGAGTTTTAATACAGACTGAGGCAGAATTTGGTGTTTTGTTACAGCTTTAGCTTCTCATTATATCAATATTTTGTTTCATGTTGTGTATATCAATTTGTATCTGGTTAATGATTACTTTAGCTATCTTAATCATGTGCAAATGATATAATTTAATCACTGTAATCCATATCTTATTTCTTCTAAGTGTTTAAAAAAAACATAGCAATTGCTTAATTCAGTTTGTGAATCATAGATTTCTCTTCTTCACAAGTTGAATTATAAAATATAAGTTTTTGCATAATAGGTTTCCCTTATTGCAGAGATTTATAAATCATACAATTGTTATGATTTTTTATGTCTTGTTTGTCCTGTAAACAACTCAAAGAGCAGCACAACCTATCATTTACGAGAATCCTTTTGGACTAACTGGTGCGAGTTTACTTCCTTCGACCAGCTTCGAAGTCATCACACACAGGGAAAATTAGGAGTGTTTCCAGGTTAGTTGGTCATATTAGCAGTTCAATTCAGATATTAGCTTAGTTAGATTTATAGGTAGAATTAGTATATTAGATTGTTTAATTTCAGTAAATATATTAGATCGTGTAATTTCAGTATGTTTCATTTCTTATTCATAAAATCATAAAATCAAAAATATGTCTCTAGCTGTCTTAGGGCAGAAATCAAATGAGTTTTACAGGTTTTATTAAAATTTGCAAGTTGTGTATATTGTATTTTTGTGAATAAACTGCAATTCAACTAGTAGTTAGATGACTGATTATTAGAGTTAGTGTAATAGTAGTTAGTAGATTGTATATATAATAGTTAGAGTAGTTTATATTTATATTTAGTTTAATTTAGTAGTTTGTTTTAATTAGATTAGTGTATTAGTTTGTTTTATTTGTTTTATGTTAGTTTTAGTTAGTTTAGTTTGTTTCATTAGTTAGTTTTAGTTTGTTTAGTTAGTTTTATTTGTTTTAGATAGATTAGTTAGTTTAGGTTAGTTTCCTCTTTGGTTTTTTTAGGACCTTAGGGCGGCCAACAGAGCTGTTAAACCCGTCAGGGTGGTTCATTACAAACGACTTGGGTTATTTAGACAACCCCGGACTAGTTCCACTCTCTCAATTGATGGACGAACATTTTCACCCATCAACAAATGGCGCTAGAAGGATGGCCTGAACTTAATTAATGGCACGAGGTGGTCGCAAGACTCCTCCCCCCTCTAATCGCTCACCTATAGTGACTAGAAGCCATTCACAAGATAATATTCCCCCTCAAACAACAACTACTTCAACCGAAGATCCACAGATCATAGTTGAGCCAGCAACCCCTAATCCTATAGGTGGTGACTTGGAAGAGATTGTCCGTCGATCTCTTGTTAAAACACATAGTGCCTTAGCCAGTTTGAGGCAACCAAACCGTCCGTGGGGTCAACCTTTAGACTTATTTGATATCAAAGAATAGTTAGGTGACACTAACCTCACTGTGAATCCTACAGATCCAAAAAAAAATCCTGCTGTAGGAGGATCTGGGATACCTCCTTCACCACCTCCATCATCTCCTTCCTCTTCTGGAGGAGATTCCTCTTCAGACGAAGGCAACTCACCTTCTCAGCCTTCCACACCCACTACCCCAATGGAAAATCAGAACAACCCTGCTAGACCTTGGTTGGACCAGGATGCTGTAGCTGTACCTGGAGACCAACACCCTTTACCTAAGCACCCAGAGAAATGGCTTCCTAAGTTTGATCCCAATTCAAAATAGATAGTTGAAGATCATATCAAAAAATTTATGTTAGCCATCAGACTTCGCAATGTTGAACATGAAGATGTTGTCTGTAGGTTGTTCCCTTATACTTTTGAGGGTAATGCGTTCACTTGGTACTTTTCCCAACAGCCTCATACCATAGTGTCTTGGGAAAAGTTTGAGTCATATTTTTTGGAAAAATTCGGAGATGGTAAACCTCTGGAAGTCTTAGTCATGGACCTTTTGAGCTTAAAAATGAACCCAAAAGAAAAAGTTAAAGATTTTAATCAAAGATTCCTGACGCTTAAAAATCAAATCCCTGCAGATTCTATGCATGCTGAGAGTCTTGTAATAGCTTACTACACTAAAGCTCTACATCAAAGTATAGCTATTTGGGTTAAATGATCTAAAAAGGCCATGTTATTAGAAGCCTTCGAAGAGGCTACCCAAATTGAAAAAGATATACTTAGTCTTAAGGACTCTTCTAGCAACGAAAATGAGACTGTTTCTTCTTCCAAAAATAAGATTGAAATTCTCCCCAGACCTACACAAAGAAAAACACAACCTGAAAACTTTGATTTGGAAAATTTAACTAAAGTTATACAAAAATTGTCTAATCAAGTTATAGATTTAAAAAGGTCGACTGAAGAAGATTCTTCGAGTAAAGGACCCTACAAACCTCCTTTACGAAAGCCTTTTCCAACCAACCGGCCTAATCCAAACCCCGAAGGCTTGAACCTAGAAAGTTTGCAATGTGCTCTTCATACAATTCTAGAAGCCCAAGATAACTTGATGCCTCCTGAAATCCCTCAGGAGGAAGTCGAGTAGGAAATAGTTCAAGAAGAAGAGTCTTCTCCAAACATCTTTGGACACTTCTCGGATAGTATCTTTCAATCTAACTTCGAGACTGTTCACCCTTACAACACTAGGAGTAAGACAACAAATAAACCTCCTACCGAGAACACTACAACTTCACCTCCAAAGCCGTCTAAATCAACAAAAATTAAATAGAGTAATGTCGACCCTAAATTAGATTATGATGTTGTTGGAGATCTAAAAAAATTAAGGGCTAACATTTCTATTTATGAGTTGTTGAAGTTTCCATTTTTGTTACAGAAGATGTTGCAAAATATTTCAAAAAATGGCAAGAATGGTAATTCAAATGGTAAAAAGGTTGTGCAAAGAAAAGTTCCGCAGAAGACTTCCACTAAAAATAATCCTGATCCTCAAGATAAAGGAAGCCTTCCTGTAACTCCTGTAAATAATAATGTAAATAATGTAAATAATGTAGATAAAGTAGCATTAGAAACTGCGAGTAAGAAACCACAAGCTACTACTCTAAGTACTCGCAAGAATGTACCTCCTTTTCTTTTAACTTTCGAAATCTTCAACAAAAATGTGCATAATTGTATGGTTGACTCAGGAACATCATCAAATGTGATGCCTTGGTCAGTCTGCCAAAAGATTAACGCTCAAGTAGAACCATCTTCTTTAAAAATCATACAACTTGATCGAACAGATATTAAAGTTATAGGCGAACTAAAAAATGTATTGATTAGATTATCGTCTAACCCAAAGGTTCATCAGGTTATTGATATAAGTGTGGTGGATATTCCAGAAGTGTATGGTCTGTTTTTGAGCAGGGACTAGTTGGAGCAGCTACATGGTTACTTCGCAACGGACTGGTCTCACTTATGGCTTCCAGAGAACGGTAAGCCCAACAAGATCAGGGTGAATCGTGAGCGTTACCTTAAGTTCACGGTCACAGACTTGAACGACCCCAATGAACCATACACACCTCCTGCTGATTCACCTGGAGTCCAAGGGATGGATACCTTCTTCGGAAACTTCATGGCCGAGGTTTCACCTATCAACAATTCTGAATAGCAGTCCGAGATCATATCATATGTGCAACCAACAACTTCTATGCAATAGTCCCATGAGCCCAATGGAAATCAAATTTGGTCTCTATATTTTGACGGTTCCAAGTCTAAAGAAGGAGCTAGCGCAGGCTACATCATTATCGATCCGACAGGTAACAAGACGTTAATGGCTTGTAGACTAGAATTTGAATGTACTAACAATACTGCAGAATATGAGGCTTTACTGCAAGGTCTCAGAAAAGCCTTGGACATGAACATTCAAAATCTGGTTATATTTGGAAACTCTGAAATAGTGGTTAGGAAGGTAAGAGATTCTATACACTGTCTTTCCCTGCATCTCAAAAGTTACCAGTTTGAGGTATGGAGTTTAATGAACAAATTTTCCGCTTTTAATATAAATTCCATTCCTAGATTAAATAATACTGAAGTAGATCTACTAGCTAATGTAGCCTCTAAACTTCTTCCTACAGAAGGCTTATCCCCAAACACATTCTCCGTGGAGCTATTGTTTCGATCATCTGTTCCTGACAATATCACAAACTGGAGAGTATTTGACGATGATCAGCAGATCATTAACTTTCTCCACATGGAAGAAACCTTTCAAGGCGCAGTGATAGATGAACAAATGCATGACGACAATTTGCACGACTTTACGGTAATACCTAGTCCAAAATCTCCTGAAGCTCTATCAGACATGGTAAATTTTATACCCAAATCTGTTGTTAGATTAGAAAAGTTTTATGATTTCGAAGATAAATTTAAAAAGACGGTCAATTGCAAAACCAATAGTTCCTCATTATCTTATGAAAAAGTCAATCTAGGGACTAGTGAAAATCCTCAGTGTATCAATCTAGGCTTGGGATGTTCTAGACAAGAAAAAGATGCTTTTGTTAAATTATTTAAAGAATTCAAGGATGTCTTTGCATGGACTTACGATGATCTTAAAATGTTTTATCCTAATATTATATAGCATGTCATCCTGATGAAGCCCCAAACCTTACCCTTCCAACAGAAATTGAGGAAAATGCATCGTAAATTAGAACCGACCGTTCAAAAAGAATTGAATAAACTCCTAAGTGCTAAAATAATCTTTCCTGTAAGACATACTCAATGGGTATCCAACCTTGTCCCAGTTCGGAAGAAAAACGGGGAAATTTGACTTTGTGTCGATTTTCGAAACCTCAACCAAGCGTCTGACAAAGATAATTATCTTGTCCCTCCCATGGAACAAATTCTTCAACAAGTATCTGGTTTCGAGAGGCTTTCCTTACTTGATGGTTTCTCTGGATACAACCAAGTCTTGATGTCTCCTCCATACCAACTAAAAACTACCTTCCGTACCCCGTGGGGCACTTATGCTTATCGCAAAATGCCCTTTGGATTGATTAATGCTGGTGCTACCTTTGAGAGAGCAATGGACATTGATTTTCGAGGCTTAATCAATCACTCCATAGTAGTTTACTTAGATGATGTGACAGTGTATTCTAAAAACAAAGACGACAATCTAGCTCACTTACGAGCCGTTCTGCTACGATGTCTTAAATACTGCATCTCCTTGAACCCCAAGAAGTCCATCTTTGCAGCAGAACAGGGTAAGCTCCTAGGATTCACTGTGTCTAGTGATGGAATGATTATTGACCCCGAAAGGACTCAAGTCATTGCTAAACTCCCCCCACCTACCTCCAAAAAATCCATGCAGTCTTTCCTAGGCTAGATTAATTTCGTGAGAAGATTTGTCCCCAGTTTCTCCGAAATGGTCAGGCCTCTCCAGAACCTGATTAAGAAAGACAACCAATATCACTAGGGACCCACATAAAACCAAGATTTTAATGACATAAAGAAGGCCATAATAGACTCTCCGTCTCTCATGAGCCCTGATTTCTCTCAAGATTTTACACTCTATACTTTTGCCTCTGATCGTTCCTATGTCGCAGTCCTAACTCAGAAGAATTCTGAGAACAACGAAGTACCCATCACCTTTATGAGATCTTCTTTCAAAGGTGCTGAACTTAACTATCCAGCAGTCGATCGACAAGCCTACATTGTTTTCAAAGCAGTTAAGCACTTTCGGTCCTATCTTTTGAAGTCAAGGACGAAGGTCATTTTCCCCTACCCCGTCGTAAGGAACTTGTTAGTGAAAAAGGAGTTAGGAGAGAAGAGATCCAACTGGGTCACCTCCTTACAGGAGTATGACTTAGAGATCACCCCAACACAAATCGTGAGAGGCCAAGGATTGTGTAAGTTGGTTGTTGATTCAGACATAGGACATCGAGAAGATAGTGATACGTCAAACCTAGAACAACGCGATCAAAGTTTGATTTGTTGCGCACAAAACCTCGTAAGTCCTTGGTACGACGATATTAGATACTGTCTTGAACATGGATCAACACCCTGTCACCTTGACCCCACCAAGAGAAGAGCGTTGAGACTAAAGTCCACCTCCTTTCATCTAGTTAACGATATACTATTTCGTCAAAGTTTTGACGGCGTACTGATGCGCTGCCTCGAAAAGGATGAAGCGGAAAAAGTCTTGCTTGAGTTGCATGCAGGAGAAGCTGGTGGTCACTTCAGTGGTGACACTACTGCTCATAAGGTTTTAAGAGATGGTTACTATTGGCCCACTCTTTTCAGAGACGCCCATTCCTTTTGTCGTAAATGTATCATCTGTCAGAAAGCATCAGGGCGGTTGCAAAAATGAGCCTTCCCCTTGCAACCTGTTTCAGTCGATTCTCCTTTCCAGCAATGGGGCCTTGATATCATAGGTCCTATTAACCCTCCATCCTCACAACAACAAAAGTATATTGTGACAGCCATAGATTATTTTACTCGATGGTTCGAAGCTGCCACGCTAAGAACTGTTAACACAAGTCAGGTGATTACTTTTCTAAACTCGAATATCATCACTCGTTTCGGTATCCCTGATTGTCTAGTTTTTGATAACGCTTCATACTTTTCTTTTCTAGAGATGAGTGAGTTCACTTTGGAGAAAGGAATAAAACTGAAGTATTCTGCTAGTTACTACCCCCAAGGCAACGACTTAGCAGAATCAACAAACAAGAACTTGATCAAAATTATCAAGAGAACCGTGGCTGAAAATCACAAGAACTGGCACAATGCACTACTGAATGCACTGTGGGCTGATAGGGTAACACCCAATATCATTATAGGTAACTCCCCCTTTTTCCTCGTTTATGGCAGAGAAGCCATTCTTCCACCTCACATTCTTCTTCCTTCTCTTCAATTGTCACAAAAAGTCCAAGAATAAGATTGTCCCCCTTTAGAAATCCACATTAATGCTTTGATGAAGTGGAAGAAGTAAGAACCCAAGCTAAGCGTAAATTATATCAACATCAACAATTGATTAAAAGATGGTTCGATTCTAATTCTGCTTTTGATTGTAATTTTGAAGTAGGCGATCTCATCTTAAAGTGGGACAAACCACACGAAGGAAAGGGCGAGCACACCAAGTTTCAAAACTTATGGCTTAGGCCATTTTTAATTGCTGAAAAGTTGGGTCCTAGTTCCTTTCGATTATAGAATCTTGAAGGGCAGCTTGACACCTATCCGGTAAATGGCCAAGCCCTGAAAAAATACTTTGCTTGATAACTACCCTTGTATATCATGTAATTATTTCTTTGGTTTGCTTTTTTTTCGTTTGCTTCCGGTTTTGATTTTGATTTGGATTGATCAGTTTTTTTTGGTGTTTTTTTGAAAAATATGCATACCTGTGAACTGAGCCATTTAGACAAAGACCACAGAAAATTTTCTTCACTGAAATAACTTCTGAAAGTTGGTACAAACATCAGTGATGTATTTCTGAAATTGATATTTATGTTGGAAAATTTTGTTGTTTGAAAGAAGTTTACTGATTTCAATCTCTGAGCAAAGTTTGTCATGATCATCTATTATCTTTTTACGCTGTTCCTTTTCCGTAAAGGAATGACTCAAAAGATGTCTCCTTGTCATAGGAAGTTGTTTTTATAAATAAAACATTTCTAGAGCTGAATAAAGGACAGTGTTTAAAAAATTCTGTTGAGGTCTGAAAAATATGTTAAAATATCAAGATTTTCAGCGTCACCCCACTTGGCTACATATCTACAAAAGAAAACAAAATAAAAATATTAATAAGAGCTGTGGGAAGTGTTTGTAAACCCGCCGGGATACTGAACAGGTCCACTGGCAGTGGGTAAATGCATCCATGGTGCCAAGACAACTTCGCCGGGGTACTGAACAGGCCTGCTGGCAAAGAAGCAATGTCGAGTACATGAAAATCTGTGTAAATAAAATAAAATTATGAGAAACCTCTTTGATGTCCTTTATTCTGATCTAGAACTTCTTGACAGGATACATATGTTAGAGTGGGTTAAATGGCAACCCTTTCGAGGCTATGGACGCCTGCTGGCAGCAGTGGCCATGCCAACAGTATTGAAGATTTTATTATTAATATCGTGACTTGTTGATCTTAAGACTGCTATTAGTTTTCATCTTTTAAAACATCGCTGGAAAAGATGGTGAATGATGATGTTTGTACAATTTTCTGGTTGTTGTTTTTTGAGTTGAAATTTCTTTGCTGTCCTAATCTGAATTTATTTCTTTTGACATAGATAACTGCTTCTACCAGTGTGTCTCCATTATTGGCAGCCAATACAATTTTTTCTATTGCCCTATAAGCTGCCTACACCTATGTCTTCTGAACTTCAAATTGTCGTCGCATTTTGCAAATAAACGATATTTTCATTTCTTGCGACACTTGTAAATTGGTCTCCATTTAGTTTTCACGACTGTAAGCGTGAAAACTCCTCCATCGTTATTTGAACTGTCATGATCTTTGCATTGATATTTTGAGTGGCACTTACCTTTGGTTTATCATTAAGTGGCTGTAAGGATTTTCGAACTATGCCTATTTGCCTATTCTTACTTTGATTGCGCGACTTGATTTTCATTTAATTGGTAAGGCATTGAGCATGAAAATTTATGTTTTTGGGATTTTCCTAGTCCATGAATTACATAGGGGTCATGGTTTATTTTTGTTTTTATATATATAGTGTGATCCTTATGTTAAGATTTATATGGCTCTTGGCTTGTCGATTTTATAAATATCGATTATCACTATGTCTTAAAACTTTGATTACACACTTATACGATGGCGCATATTTAATTTTTGGGTTTGATTTCAAATTGAATGACAATGGTTTGAAATTTTACAATGGCGCAGTGATATATCATCCACCGTTTGATTCTTGGGTTGGCCGAATAATATGTTTTAAACTATGTTATGATTGATTGAACAGAGGATTAATCGCCAGTTTTACTTTGCCATTACTATTATGCATGGCGGTAAGTGATTCCACCACCCTCGCATGCGCACATTAATGCTTCCCCTTTGATCGTTCATAGTGGTTATACCGAATGACTCTGCTCTTGTGTGCTAGTGTTTTCGAACCAAACCCTTACCAGGTGCTCGCACCATGGCTCCAGTCATGAGGGCTGAACCGAATGGCAGCCAGGCTCTGTTGATGTTCGACAGTTCCCACAGTGACCTCGAGGACAATGGGTGGCTCCCGTTCATATAGAAGTTTGATGGTTTTAACCTCTGCGTTGCCCGACAATTCGCATTGACCTTTGATGGCTGTCGAGCCAAGGTCGACGATGTTCAATTGCAAATTGACGAGCAATTTGTAAGTCCTGCTATGGGTTTTCCAGTCACTGGAAAACGATGGTCCAAGAATTGCAAAGTGGAAGAGGTCCCTTGGACTCTGCTCTTCCAGTCACGCAAGGTTAGCTCCTGTGACAAAGGTTTACCCATGACCATGTTGAAACAACACTGGCGTGATTTATTGATGATTATCAAACAATTTATCACCTGCAAAGGTCGGTATGGTTTTGTTTTCTTACACCACCTTCGTTTGCTTATGGTTTTTATGGGTTATCAACTCAATATGCCGTATTATTTGCATAGAATCCTGTTCAAAATGTCTAAGAAATACAAAAGGAACCAGGCTGATAGCAGCCTCTTTCACTATGGGCTGGTTAAAATGATTGTTGTCTGTCATTTGGGGTTACACAGAGACTGTTGGAATGATTTCCTTGCTCGCAATGATTTTGAGGATTCGAATCCTCCACAGGTTGACAAACTTGTGGTTACCGAGGACAAGATTATACCCCCGGTACCCTACAGTATTCTGTTACCTAAACCCTTACCCGACTCACCTATCGACCTACCCCACTCTGTGACCAAGGGTGTCGAGACTGTTAAACCTGTGGGAAAGAAGCCTAAATCCAAGACTACTGCAAACACTAAAGGCAAAAAGAATGCCCGTTTAATCTCTCAAATGGCAAGGAATAAGCCGAAATGTCCTGTCAACCCTGACCCTATCATTTTGAGTGAAGACTCCGACTCAGAAGTGGAGCGTTTCTTGGCTAGTGAGTATCCCTATTCGGAAGGTTTGTGTGCCAAACCCTCGTATGATTTCGTGTCAAACCTACCAACTTACTTGCAAAACGAACCTAACTACCCAGGAATTAAGTTGCCTTGTGAAATTCCTGGTCATTCAAAACCCTCTTCTGCTCTACCTCAACCTACAATACCACCCTGTGATCAATGTAGCTCGTGGTTAGAGAGGTATTATCTTGATGTGCCAATGCTATAGTCAAGAATTCATTCTTTGGAGGACCAAGTTGCATGGCTTACCAGTCAAAAGGCTAAGTTGCAAGCCACTGATAAGAAACAGAGGACGACAGGCTCTATTTTTTTTTTAAATGTGGAGTCAGCTATAGTGGTCGTGAATTCAAAGTTGGCATGATAGCGGCCTCACTGGTATGTTCTATCATTTGTTTATATAACGAATTCGAATTCTTTGAATAATTCCGTCTACAACGTGGATTTGCTCTGTCACATTATGTACATATTTTTGTTTTGATAAATCGAATTTCGTTTTCCCAGTTTAGCTTTGATTGGATTTCCTTTGATTTGATTGATCATGGTATGGATTGGATTGGTTTGATTTAGCATAAATTGGATGCTCTGCTATCGATTGAAGTTGTTGGTATCTATTATAAACACAAGATGTTTCTCATATTCGATTCTGAACACAATCACATTTCGTTTTGATTTCGTTATAATGTATATGCTATGTTTGGTGACAATTGTGATATGGTTAACTGTTACGGTTTTATTTACATATGACTTTCGACCAGCTCGAATACAGTTTGGATTATGTTTAATATGATTCTGTTTTATATGCACCCAAATCATGAATAGTTACGAATCATAACAGTTATACTCAGTCGGTTGATTCACGTTGGTTTACTCCACCATGTTATCAGTTCGATTCATATTGCAATGAATATACTATTTAAATTTCATTTGAGGAATGAAAGTGACTATATCCAGGTTCACGATTTGTTTCTATATTTAACTCAGTCACGATTTGTTTCGATTGTTGCCCAGTTTACGATTATCACTTCTGTCGATCTAATGAAGGTTGTGATCACTATTGATCCTTCTTGTTGACTGTGTAACGCTCAGCGATCGAAATCTATGGCGAATTTTGGTTGATGCTGTATGAATGTTTTATTTACCCACAATCGTAACAGTCTTTCCATCTTTGTATTTAATTTAAACAACATGAATCTTATGCTACATTATTATAGCAATAACGAATGGATTATGATTGTGTTGGATTAGATCGTATCACACACGATATGACTCACTTTTAATTTCATTTGATATGAAACAGTCTTGTTACTGTTTGACCCGATTTTATGGTAAAAGAAAAACAGAGTATTCTTACCCCTGTTTTCGACTGAATCACTTTTGATTTTGTTTAATTTGAATGATAAGGTCATTTGAATCATTAGTGATTCGTTTTTAATGTTTTTTGGATTTGATTCTTTTAAAAATATTTGATTTGATTTCTATTCTGATCATGTATGCTATTTTAGACTAGCTACAAAATTAGATGATTATGTAGCTAAGTCTGTAGAATCAAGTTCTTATTGTTTTATTGGTGAAATACCTTTCTAACTTGTTATTTTTGGTCTATTGCAGATAAATTCGAAATTGCAATGGATTTGATGAGAAGTTAGGGGATATTTGAAATATTTCACTTGCATTTTAGTTTCCTAGTTTTGTGGATTTTGGGATATCTCCCAGATTATGTAAAACAATTTGATATTATCCACAAGGATGTTTTACCCTGTGGAGAGACTTATAAATACCTATCATTTTTGTAATAATAGACATCCTCATTCGTGGGCGAACAAGGATATGGAGTTTTAATACAGACTGAGGTAGAATTTGGTGTTTTGTTACAGCTTTAGCTTCTCATTATATCAATATTTTGTTTCATGTTGTGTATATCAATTTGTATCTGGTTAATGACTACTTTAGCTATCTTAATTATGTGCAAATGATATAATTTAATCACTGTAATCCATATCTGATTTCTTCTAAGTGTTTAAAAAAAACATGGCAATTGCTTAATTCAGTTTGTGAATCACATATTTCTCTTCTTCATAAGTTAAATTATAAAATATAAGTTTTTGCATAACAGGTTTCCCTTATTGCAGAGATTTATAAATCATACAATTGTTATGATTTTTTATGTCTTGTTTGTCCTGTAAACAACTCAAAGAGCAACACAACCTATCGTTTATGAGAAGCCTTTTCGACTAACCGGTGTGATTTTAATTCCTCCAATGAGCTTCAAAGTCATCACACACAGGGCAAATTAGGAGTGTTTCCAGGTTAGTTTGTCATATTAGCAGTTCAATTCAGATATTAGCTTAGTTAGATTTATAGGTAGAATTAGTATATTAGATTGTTTAATTTCAGTAAATATATTAGATCGTTTAATTTCAGTATGTTTCATTTCTTATTCATAAAATCATAAAATCAAAAATATGTCTCTAGCTGTCTTAGGGCAGAAATCAAATGAGTTTTACAGGTTTTATTAAAATCTGCAAGTTGTGTATATTGTATTTTTGTGAATAAACTGCAATTCAACTAGTAGTTAGACGACTAATTATTAGAGTTAGTGTAATAGTAGTTAGTAGATTGTATATATAATAGTTAGAGTAGTTTATATTTAGTTTTAGTTTAATTTAGTAATTTGTTTTAATTAGATTAGTGTATTAGTTTGTTTTATTTGTTTTATGTTAGTTTTAGTTTGTTTAGTTTGTTTCATTAGTTAGTTTTAGTTAGTTTAGTTAGTTTTATTTGTTTTAGATAGATTAGTTAGTTTAGGTTAGTTTCCTCTTTGGTTTTCTTAGGACCTTAGGGCGGCCAACGGAGCCATTAAACCCGTCAGGGTGGTTCATTCCAAACGGCTTGGGTTATTTAGACAACCCCGGACCGGTTCCACTCTCTCAATTGACGGACGGACATTTTCGCCCGTCAACACTGCCAAAAGTGTAGATTTGTTTTTACCCAGAAATCAAGTCAGGAGGAGGCATAGAAAGAATGCAATAAATGACAATAAAATCGCTATAATAATTTTTTACATAAATGCCACATCACCATTTTGGGTTTTCGGCAGTCGGGGGTTCGACTAACATAGAGATTTTGACCATTGCTCCATTTCCATGAAACCCAAAAGCCAAAATCGGGGTTTCGAGACTTTTGGTGGCTTATGGTGCTCTGAAATCACACTGTTAGCTGTCGAAAGCCAGGAATTTTGGTGGCTAAGATACCCCTGTTTTCAGCTTGTTAGCCATCGAAATCACAGGGTTGTTTTTAGTGACAAAACTGCCTTAGAAAAACCCAATTTTCACAGCCGTGGAGAGGCCATTATCTGCGTTCGAATAGCCGATCGACATCTACAAATCCTAATTTTACTAGTAGTATCTTCATAATTTCATTTGGAGCTTGTCAAAGTAGTCAAAAGTCCCCCAAAATATGAGGTTCGTTTTCAGAAATGTGGCATTTTTTACTATGTTGAGTCATCATTTTCAAATGATGATTCTGAGTGACTGGAGTATCATTTTGAGAAACGATTGAAGGATTTTGTGAATAAAAAATAACATATCAATAGCTGCTCTCAGGTTTCCTATAGGTGTCACATATTGGGAGAATCGAATCCATCTTTGAGCCCTAATTTTTGGATCTCATATTTTTCGGGTTTGACACATGTTTGTAAAATGCATATCTGGGGAAAATGGAAATGGATCTCAGGGAAACGAGAGAGGTTTTTTCTCAAAGCAAATAGATGCAAAAAATCCTCTTTCCATTTATTCACAACTATCATGATTCGAGAGATACAAAACCATAACCGCAACCCTAGTTTTCAGCAGTTTGGCCTATTTTCTATGGCAACAAGTTTCTGAAATTGATGGTAACTGTTGTTATCTTTTGGGAGGAAATTAGGCCTCCTAGGGAGGATTTCGACCTCAATACCTACATGAGATACCTATTCATTTCTAGAGGGATTTCTTTTGTAATTCAAATCATTTTTTAGTTATTCGAAAGAGGGTAGAAGACTTATATTATTGTATCTTCTTGAAGAGGAAAAAGGGGGGAACAACCTGAGGGCCTTTTGGAGGTTGGGTTTGTAATGAATTCATTTTCAACAAATATAGAACATAATTCCAAGAGATTCTACACCTTGTCACTATATAATTCTTTCTTCTTCCCGTGTTATTGTTTCTGAAGTTTTCATTACTTCTCTTTCTTCCTTCCATTCATTAATTCAGCTTGTAATGGTTACAATTCAGTGATACTTCTGCTGTAGCTAATTTAAAGCATTCCTTAAAGTGCAATTTTTCCTCTATTTTGCTATGAGTAGAACAAGATCTGCATCTTAAGTGTTTTTCCTTATTTACAAGTTTTATTTTTTCATAGCTTTTCCTCTATCTTTCTATGAGTGAGACAAGACCTGTGTTTAGATATTTAAAGTTTGGTGTTATTTCTTCTATTGAAAGGAAGACCAGATTTATCAGAATTAGATACCTGGCTTTTTCTTTTAGTTTTGTTCATCCCCTATCTTCAATCCATCCTCATGATTTTGAATTGAATTTAGCAGATGAGGTCATGCCTCTTCGTTTCTGATCTATAAATGAGTGAAAGGCATGTTGTAGACCTAGTTTTAGAAGCCTCCTATGATTGATCAATCAAAAAAATTTATTTAATTTAAAATGTGCTAAGGCTTGGCTCTATTACATCCTAGAACCAACTCTTGTGACAACATTTTCTAGTGTCATTGCCGAGGATGGAGGAACAAAGATATATTCCCTAAGATACAATGAAAAGTTTATATCTATTCCTTGATGGTGAACAAGGGATAGTCATTCAATTGACTATGATCATTCACCTGACGACTCCTTGGTTCGAAGACTCTACACAATTCACTGGCAACTCCACTGGTCTCAAAATGTCGAATTAGTTGGCTGCTCAGATTGCTGCAAGGTTTTCTCCTCTGTACTTTACAAATGTTTATGGTTTTCCAAATGCTATTCTAGACATTAAAATTTGGAAAGATGTCCTTCCTAAATTCTTAGGATATGTGGACGACAATCCTGCTCAACACTTGTTTGAATTCCACAAGCTCATGGATGAATTAAATGTACATCACGAAGATGTCCTCATGAAACTGTTTATGATTTCGTTGGAAAGAGATGCCAGGGTATGGTATAAATGTTTACCCCATTCCAATATTCCTTCATTGAAATAATTCCATACAACATTCCATCATCGATATGAAAGGTATTTTTCTCAGGAATTTCTTCTTGAGCATTGTTGTGAAGAATATATATTGCATGATAAGGTTGAGAGTTCTCTTGCTTCACCTTTTTCTGATTATTGTACATCTAAAGATCTAATTATTCTAGCTACAAATCATATGGATCAGATGTCTTTTATTCAGATGGAACTTCAAATCAATGAAGGCAATCCCCATCTTTCAGTTTTGCAGATAGAGGGAAGTTGCAACAATCATGAGGATCATCAAGAATACTATCTTTCTTCTTCTATACCCTTTGTTTCAGATTTTGATGTAAAGGCTATTGATGATGAGGAAGACAATGATATTTTTCAAAATCTGTTTCAAGATCAGAGTGTTGATTTTTCAATGCAGAAACCTTCAGGATTTTATTCTGATTTTCCAGTATTTGATAAATATAGTGATGATGAAGAGGATTTTAAAGATTTGTTGTCTAATGAAATTTCATCAAATCCTACTTATCAACTAAAAGATGATCAGAAAATTATGAATTCTATGGTTGAAGATAGATAAAAGTTTGTTGTTCAAGAGTACAATGAAGATCCTTTTAACATTGATACATCCTCCAAACATATCATTGTTGGAGAGGGTGATCACAATTTTTTTCATGATACATATTTTCAGACTCAGTTTTCATTTGATCATTATCAAGACAATAATGTAGGAAATGAAGAACATATCTCTTCTTCTCTCTTAAAAATTGTCAGTTGTAATAGGCCAACATATCATAGTGATGAATTCAGATCATAGGGATATGATGAAGGAGAGCAGACAAGTTCAAATCAATAGTTGATCATGCATGTTTCCCCAACAAATATTAAGCAGTCCACATTCAACATTCAGATCAGTAAAGACAACGAACAACAACATTTCAGTCAATTAGAACAACAACAAGATGAGGTATTTCTATGTGACTTTTATGATCCCGTTGCTGATTATTTGGAGTTAATGAGAAACATAGATGTCAAAACATTCTTGTCAAATGAAAGTCAATTTTGTCATATTTTTGAACTACATTTTTTCATGCTATGGTTTACTATATTTTTTGGCTATGGATCAAAGATGATATTAGTAAATCGGTTTCTTATATGGATTCATTGGAAACATGATTTCACTTGATAAGAGGCAGTACAATTGCTTAGAGTAGGAGTAGGCAGGAGAATAAGCTCTTCTTACAAGCATCTAGATCATTTTCAGTTGGTGATTTCTTGAATAAGAAAATCAGGATACAGGTAGGCTATAGGGTTTCTGAATATCAGTTTCATAGGCTGGATGACTCCATATCCAAATGAATTCATAAGCGGTTTTTTGTTTCGAAAAGGTGCAAGCAAAGTGACAAGGTTCAACGTTTGATAAGGATGATTTCAGGTCTCCCAACGGATGAAGGCACTTAGTCTATTGTTCTTGGAGCTTTGCAGGAAAGAACCATCCCTAGATGGAGCCTATGTTGGAACAAATATTGAAATTTTGGCTTTCAATATCTTAGGAGAATTTTTTTATAGTGTTTAGCTATCGAAAGTGTAGACTTTCGGTAGCTTAAATCTCAGGTCTCATATGCCCTTAGCTACCAAAAGAGTAGATGTGTTTTTACCCAGAAATAAAGTCACGAGGAGGCACAAAAATAATACAGTAAATGACAATAAAATCACTATAATAAGGTTTTACATAAATGCCACATCACCATTTCGGGTTTTCGACAGTCGGGGGTTCGACCAACATAGATATTTTAACCATTGCTCTGTTTCCCCGAAACCTGAAAGCCGAAATAGTGGTTTTGGGAATTTTGGTGGCTTATGGCACTCTGAAATCATACTATTAGCTACGGAAAGCTAGGACTTTTAGTGGCTAAGATACCCCTGTTTTCGGCCTGTTAGCCACCGAAATCGCAGGTTTTTTTTAAGTGACAAAACTCCCTTAGAAAAACTCCATTTTCTCAGTCGTGGAGAGGCCTTTTTCCAAGTTCAAAGAGTCGATAGACATCTAAAGATCCTAATATTTCCATTGGTGTCTTCATAATTTCATTTGGATCTTTGCAAGGTATTCAAAATTCCCCCTAAAGATGAGGTTCATTTTCATAAATGTGGTGTTTTTTACTATGCTGAGTCATCATTTTCAAATGATGATTTTGAGCGACTGGAGTATCATTTTGAGAAATGGTCGGAGTATTTTGTGCCTAATACATCAGATATCAATATCCTTTCTCATTTTTTCTACAGGTGTCACATATTGGGAGAATCAAATCCATTTTCAAGCCCTAATTTTCGGATCTCATATTTTCCTGTTTTGACACATGTTTGTAAAATGAAGATATGGGGCAAATGGAAATAGATCTCAGGGAATTGAGAGAGGTTTTTTCTCAGAAAAAAATAGATTCACAAAATAATCTTTCAGTTTATGCACAAATTTCACGATTCGAGAGATACAAAACCATAACCGCAGCCCCAAAGTTCAACAGTTTGGCCCATTTTCTATGGCAGAAAGTTTCCGAAATTGATGGTAACTGTTGTTATCTTTTGGGAGGAAATTAAACCTCCTAGGGAGGATTTAGACCTCAATACCTACATGAGATACCTGTTCATTTCTAGAGGGATTTATTTTGTAATTCGAATCATTTTTTAGTTATTCAAAAGAGGGTAGAAGACTTATATTATTGTATATTCTTGAAGAGAAAAAATGGGGGAACAACTCGAGGGCCTTTTGGAGGTTGGGTTTGTAATGCATTCATTTTCAACAAATATAGAACAAAATGCCAAGAGATTATACACCTTGTCACTGTCTAATTTTGTCTTCTTCCTGTGTTATTGTTTCTGAAGTTTTCATTACTTCTCTTTCTTCCTTCCATTCATTAATTCAACTTGTAATGGTTACAATTCAATGATACTTCTGTTGTAGCTAATTTAAAGAATTCCTTAAAGTGCAATTTTCCCTCTATTTTGCTGTGAGTAGAACAAGACCTACATCTTAAGTGTTTTTCCTTATTTACAAGTTTTATTTTTTCATAGCTTTTCCTCTATCTTTCTATGAGTGAGACAAGACCCGTGTTCAGATATTTGAAGTTTGGTGTTATTTATTCTATTGAAAGGAAGACCGGATTTATCAGAATTAGACACCTGGATTTTTCTTTTAGTTTTGTTCATCCCCTATCTTTTATCCATCCTCATGATTTTGAATTGAATTTAGCAGATGAGGTCATGCCTCTTCATTTCTGATCTATAAATGAGTGAAAGGCCTGTTTTAGACCTAGTTCTAGAAGCCTCATATGACTGATCAATCAACAAAATTTATTTCATTTAAAATGTGCTAAGGCTTGGCTCTATTACAGCCTAGAACCAACTCTCGCGACAACATGAGTAATAGTGAGTTGTCAATCAAAGAAGGATCGAGACCGTTGATTCTTTTTCATGAAGTTAGGAGTCGGAGGTTGGGACGAGATAAAAGGGACTGCATTCCAATTCCCCAATACACACAATCCTGATTCACGTCAAAAAGAGAATCCAAATGGTAATAGGGAGACACGTGGGCCATCGATCTAGCGGATGTATGGATCGAAGAATCGATAATCGAGAAATTCAAGCAAGAACTTTCCCTTAAGTCACGAAAAGGGAATCACTGACTTAATCAGAGCCATTGGTTGGCGGAAGGGCCTGGACCATAGATCCGAGAAGTTGGATTTCAGATTTTGGGGAAGAAAGGAGTGTGGTACTGCGAACTCCCGAGTCATGAAATTTTGACGTGCTCGAGAGGTGGATCGAAGGCGTGATTGAGGTCATATTCTTGTGGCATAAGGGAGGAGCCAAGGACCCATTAACCCTTTTGGGATTTTGGGGATTAACGAGACAGAGGGACTCACATATAGGATCACGGAATTCCAAAACCTAAAATACCCTTTCAGGCAAAGGTTGTGGTCATATCAACTGGTCGCATGGGTAAGGGTTGGCGGTTGGTGCTTTTTCGCACAAGCTCAACCCCTAAGAAGGACCTGTGGATAAACACCAGTGTGTGGAGGATTTCCTGTGGGAAATCAAGGAGTCGATTAGACTCACGGGGAAATTAAGAATGATCCTTAGACCGAGATGTCAAGTAGAACCTGCTGATTTAGGGGTCTGCATCACCCAACAAACAAAAAGTAATAAAACTGCCTGCAAAAAGAAGGGTACCCAATCTATAAGAAACAAATTGACCACCCCAGTGAAGGAGGAAACCCCTCTAATGTAGCTGAGATCATCCACTGCAAAACAAAGAGGGAATGAAGGTAGCAAAGTTTGTATCAAGCAACACGAGGCACATGATACTCCATAGGGCCCATTGTCACCTAGCCACTCTGAAGATGATCTTGTGACTCCTACCATACAACAGGGTAAAATTCCCTAGACAAAAATGAGGGGACAAATGAAAACTAAACAACACAGTCCCAATATTGTCAATGTAGAATTTGTGCCTATGAAAACCTCGATTAAATATTCCCCTAAAGCCAAGTAGAACAAAAAGAGAAAAGGGAAGCAAGGCCCTGAAATTCCTAGTAAGCCCAATAGAAAAAAAACAACATCACCAATCAGTTAAGACTAAATTCTAAAGAACTTTTTGATCCATATTTGAAATATCCCCAAACAATTATAATTGAATATGAGGACAACTCTGGATTTCCTAACATGGAAGAGATGGAAATCCACACATTGAAGAAAATGATTGGGGATAAAGAAAAGTCGAAATTTTGTAAGGGTGAAACTTTAGGGACAACTGTTAAGATAGAGTACCCTACAAACTCATATTTACAACAAAATGCAGGGAACCTTGGACCATATTCTGAGTAGGACTCTAATGGGCACATTTCCCCAAATACAGGGTTATTTCCTAAGTAATTTTCAGATGACACCAAACCAGATATTAAAGCCAATATATAAGAAATGTAGGGGTCTATGAAAAAAACAAATGGCATAGGTTCTGAGGTAGCAAAAATGTATGAGATGGTGTCCAAAAAAACCAAGTTGTCAACCAATCACAACAAATCTACCATAAATGAGGAGTAGGGGCTAAAGGATAGAGATAAGGAGAATCTTTTAATTAAGTTAAAGGTTGAAGTTTATGAAGATGTAGTTGACAACCACCAAGTGAAAATATTGAAGCAACAAATTTAGACTTTACAAAAACAAAACCAAGATATGGAAAAGCATCATCCTAAGTTACAAAATAAGTACCAGAAGCTACAAAGGAAACATCAGAAAGAATACTTTTTCTTGAAGGAGATAATTTGAAGAAGAATTTTGTTGTCAAATATGGAAGGGTCCGAGGATAATTCTAGCTAATCAATTTGTCTCCCAGTTTAGTCTCCAGCTGGATTGCACGTGGGTATTCATGCACAATTCTTTCCAGTCACAAATTTCAAAGTTTTTGTTAAGAATTTTTTTACTCCAGTATAAATAGTAGTTATAGTTTTCACTTTTAGAAGTCTATATTTTTTAAGTTCAAGACATTATTGTTGATTATGGTTGGTTTTCAATGATGTCAACCCTTGAAGAAAGTCTAGTAGCAAATTTCGGTAGAAAAAAGGCGTGGGTAATGGACCCAAGGTTGTTTCATGTATAATGGTTGTTGACATAGGGGCAGACCCAAGGTTCAGCTCCAAGAGTGCACCAACAAGCCCTAACTACTAGCCCTTTCGGCAACACTTGTGAAGCAGATGCAGTCTCACCTGAAGCAGTTATGAGGGGGTTGCAGGATAGAGATGTCTACAACCAAAGGGAAGATCAAGTGGATCTAACACAAGAACAACACAACATTCATATATCACTTATCAACTTAGATCTATTCTTCACATCTACTTATCAGATCTAACATAGTATTGCAATCATAGTATATCAATGATAGAGACAGAATATCAGTCACACACAACACAAAATAAACGTGGTTCACCATCTCTCTAGGGATATGTCTACATAATTGTGCTTTATAGTATATTAGGATGAAGCATACAGTTCTTATCTATGCTCTGAGCTAGTAGATCCTCTTTCTTCTCCTCTCTTTATCTCCCCTTCTTGTGCACCCAGCTGCAGGATCGATCTTCACACCCAACTGAAGATATTCACACTCAGCTGAAGGTCTTACAATACCAAAAGGCTTTCACACTTAGTGCTTCTCTCTCACACAACAATAATCACTCTTAATCATCAATACAACTATACCCAACAATACCGTACCAACCCAAACTAGGTCCTCATGGCCTTTATTTATACATTAAAATAGCTCACTGTCATCCTTAGGTTGAAACCTAGGTGTCCAAAACCCTAGATACCAAAACCCTAGGTGCCTAAACCCTAGGTCAACTTGAATCATGTTTTCAGGGCTTCACCAACTTGTCTTTCCTTCCTTCTCGTGTGGTGCTCCAAAGCATCTAACTGTGGATTTTTCCACTTGCTGAGTTGTCCACGATCCTTATTTCTTGCCGATATATCATCCTCAATATCCTCATCCAATGGCTTGCTTCTCTCCATATTTTCTGCTCTTTTGCTCACTTCGACCCAGTAACAGTCACTATGTCTTCCGCAAAGTTCGCATTTTCCTTTTTCTTCCTTGATCTTCACTTTCTTCCATAACCAAGGGCCAACAGGCCCCCAACACTCACCTATGACTCATCCCGAGGCACTTCAAACTTGGTCTTTATGTTTTACTTCGACTTCTGACCGCGTAGTGCAACCTCTACTTTCTGCTTTATGCCTCCTTTTCATCCTTGTGTAGACTATTTTTTTGTGTCTGGTACCCAGTTTCAATTGCACCTGGTACCTAGACCCTTTTTGTCTTGCGTTTACTGGGAATTACGAGGAAAATGGTTGTCATAGTACAATTTCAACTGGCTCCCATTCACTAAACCTTCCTTCCACTCCCCATTCAGATTCTTCAATTGTGCAGCTCCTCCCTCTGTAACATAAGCGATTTTATATGGCCCTAGCCAATGCATTTTGAACTTCCCAGGATGTTTTATGAACTTGCTTTCATATACCAGTACTAGATCACCTTGTTTAAATGCCTTCTCCCTGATGTGCCTATCATTGTAGGCCTTCTCTCTTTCCTTCTGTACCTGCTGATGGAATCCTGCAATAAATCTGTCTTCCTCTAATTCAACCAATTGTGCAAGCCTCTCTTGAACAATGCCAAGGTCATCCATATCTGTAAAGGAAACAATTCTTAGGCTTGGTACCAGATATTCCATTGGAACAACAGCTTCGAGACCATAAACCAACTTGAAGGGAGTCTGCATTGTTAGCTTCTTTCAAGTGGTTCGATAGGCCCATAATACTGTTGGTACTCTTAGATCCCAATAATCCCTATTCACACTGCAAACATTCGTGACCACTGTCTCCAAGATCTTGTTGAATGCTTCAACTGTCCCATTTTCTTGTGGATGGTATGGTGTGCTCATCTAATGGTGGAGTGCAAATTCTTCAGTCAGGGATTCAACTGTCTTATTGATGACATGTGTACCTTGATCACTCATAAGGATCTTTGGCCATCCAAACCTGGTTATGATGTCATCAAATATGAAGCACGTAGCTATAGTTGCACTACAATCGTTAACTGCTCTTGCTTCAACCCATCTGGTCAAGTACTTTGTAGCTGTAATTATGTACCTTGCCCCTGTACGCTTTCCTGGTGGGTTTATAGGTCCAACGAATTCAATGGCCCATTTTGCAAATGCTTGTAGGGTCAGCTATGGGGCTAATGGAATTTCATCTCTTCTGGATGGTTTCCCAACTCTTTGGCATACATTGCAGGCTCTGGAATAGTCTTTAGCATCTCTATGTAAGGTAGGCCACCAAAGGCCATCTCTAAGAACCTTCTGCGCAGTTTCTTTCCCTACGTAATGTCCTCCTATGATGCCTTCATGAGGTTCTGCGAGGATCAGTAGTTGTTCTGCCTCCATAAAACACCTTCTCAATATATCATAAGGTCCCATCTTGTATAGATGTCCAGCTACAAGTGAGAAGTCTACAACACACACTACTAGTTCTTTCTTCTAAGGAATTTTGTACTCACTAGGTGCCATTCCTATTGATAGGAACTAGACTATCTCTGCAAAGTGGTCACTGATATTTCTAATGGCTAGTAGCCGTGCATCCTCCAAACTAGTTGGCTCTTCACCATGTTCCAACCTTGACAAGTGATTAGGACCTTTGTTCATTCTCCCTGGCTTTACTATGATCTCAAAATCATATTCCTGAAATAGCAGAAGCCATCTGCATATCCTTCCCCCCAACAGTGGCTTGTTGACTAGGTATTTTAGTGCAGAGTGATCAATAAACATTTTAAAGTGTCCTCCCAACAAGTAGTGGCGAAATTTCTACAATGCTTATACCATGGCTAACCCTTTTCGCTCAGTGGTGGTGTAATTAATCTCAGAAGATGATACATTCCTGCTAGAAAAATCTAACGGGTGGTCAATATCTCCTTCTCCTGGCTATGCTAACACAACTCACAAAGCAATGGAAAATGCATCAATATGCACATGAAACTCCTTGGTCCAATCTAGGAAAACTAGAATGGGCACAGTAACCATTTTCTTTTTCAGTGTGTCGAAGCTCTGTTGGCATTCTTCTGTCCAACTAAACTGACAATCCTTCTTCAATAGCTTCTCCATGGGTGTTGTAATCTGAGCATATCCCTTAATGAACTTCCTATAGTAGCCTGTGTGTCGCAATGTAGTGCACAACTGTTTAACTAACATGAGAGGGGGTAGATCAACTATAATGGCGATCTTGGATGGATCTACCAGTAATCCTTTCGTACATACAATATGTCCTAACAGAACTCTGAATGGTGAAAAGAAAATACATTTCTTTAGGTTCAAGGCAATTTGACATTGCCTGCATTTATCCAACATTATCCTTAGACATTCAATATGATTCTTCAATAAACTAAAAACAATCCAATCATCAAAATATGCTTCTAGAAATTTATACAGAAATTCCTTGATGCTTCGATCACCACCCTAGAAATTGTTAGAAAAACAGGACCGCGGAGCAATAAAATAAAACAAATGCAGAAACAAAACATAGAAGACACACAATACAAGAGAGACACAGATTTACGTGGTTCACCCAGTGTGGGCTACGTCCACCAGAGAAATTGCCAAGTCCTTCCTTTATTATTATCCAACAAATGAAGGGATACAACCTACAACAAAACCCACTATAACTTCCTCTTCTTTCTCTCACAGTCTCCTCTCTCAGAATACAATATTCACCATCATCCATAGCCGTAATACATTTCCCTCATAAAAGAGGCTTTCCTTCTAGGGAAAAAAACCCTAACATAATCTCTACCGTTAGATCTGCAACCTTATAATGACCGGCCCATATTTACAATGAAATTACAATATACTTTTATAAGGCAATTTTTGCTTCGAGGGTTTCGCCCCCAAACCCCCGCTGGGGGCCCACTTGCCCCCAAACCCCCCAACTGGGGGGATAGGTCCCTTGGACCCCGCAGAGGGGGTACCCCCCTCTACACTCCCCCACGTGGAAGAGTGTACATACTTCTGGGGTGTAAATACTTCATGGGGTATAAACACGGTTGAAAGTAAAAGACCTATAAATCAAGAAGATAATCAGGCTCCACAACCAACAATCTCCCACTTGGAGACTAATCTCAACAACTCCACTGCTACTGTATATGCTGGACTCTGAACCTTTTTGGACCTGGCAAATTTCTCATCTTCATCTTCATTCTTGAAGACCAACTGAAACTGAGAAATAACTCAGTTTCTCCCTGGTTATTCCCTTTGTTAACATGTTTGCAGGATTCTGGCTAGTAGTATCTTTTCCATCTTCAATTGTCCATCTTCCAAGGTGGATCGTATGAAGTGGTACCTCAATTGTATATGATTAGTCTTTGAATGGAAGGTTGAGTTCTTTGCAAGGTGAATGGCACTCTAACTGTCACAGTACAACCTGCTGTTCTCCTGCTTCTTTCCCAATTCCTCCATAAACCTTTGTAACCAAATCATCTCTTTACTAGCCTCTGTAGCAGCAACATACTCTACCTCTATTGTTGAAAGTGCAACAACCTTTTGCAGTTTCAAAATCCAACTTACTGCTGTTCCACCTATAGTAAAAACATACCTTATGGTGCTCCTCCTGTTGTCTTTATCGCCTGCCATATCTGAATCAACATATCCCTGTAGAAAAGTGTCTGAACCTCCAAAACATAATGCATGTGTAGTAGTACCTCTCAAATATCTGAGAATCCACTTTACTGCCTCCCAATGTTCTTTACCTGGATTGTTCATATACCTGATCACAACTCCCACTGCATGTGCAATATCTGGTTTTGTGCAAACCATTGCATACATCAAGATGCCAACTGCTGATGAATATGGGACCCTGGACATGTATTCTATCTCCTCCTGTGTCTTGGGACACATTTCCTTAGTTAATTTGAAATGGATGGCCAAAGGTGTACTAACTGGTTTT
>ML781349.1:331217-355730 GCA_009831015.1 Picea engelmannii | reverse complement strand
CCTTTTGTCTTCCCCTGTTCTCCATGTTCAACGCATTTCCTGATGTCTCACCTGTGCTTTTCCGTCGCATTTCCTCACTAAGGATAACACCAACAACATCATCAAATTTTAAAGTATTTCAACCAGAGACAGAGTTACTTACAACCATGACCAATCCATTCCAGCTTTCTGGCAATGAGCACAAGATTAGAAGAGCTTGAACCTCATCATCAAAGTCCACTTTTACAGAACTTAGTTGATTAGTAACCGTATTAAATTCATTTAAATGATCTGCAACAGGCCCACCTTCTGACATCTTCATATTAAATAATCTCTTCATTAGAAATACCTTATTCAACGCCGAGGGTTTTTCATACAATTTGGCCAACGTGTCCATCAAACCCTTCGTTGTCTTTTCTTTCGAAATATTGAAAGCCACCGATGCTGCCAAGCTCGGCCGTATCGTTCCTAGAGCCTTTCTATCAAGAATATCCCATTGTTCGTCCTTCATGTCCACCAGCTTCTTTGCTACTCTGCTCAATGGTAGGAATAGATCCTTCTGATATAAATAGTCTTCCATCTGCATCTTCCATAACAGGTAGTTTTGGCCGTTAAATTTCTCGACCCTAAACTTTCCATATTCCGACATTGCTCCCACTCGAACCAGGAACCCTCTTTTCCTACGAGTTACCTTATGCTCTGATACCAGTTGTTAGAAAAATAGGACTGCAGAGCAATAAAATAAAACAAATGCAGAAACAAAACACATAAGACACACAATACAAGAGAGACACAGATTTACGTGGTTCACCCAGTGTGGGATACGTCCACTAGAGAAATTGCCAGGTCCTTCCTTTATTATTATCCAGCAAATGAAGGGATACAACCTACAGCAAAACCCACTGTAACTTCCTCTTCTTTCTCTCACAGTCTCCTCTCTCAGAATACAATATTCATCATCAACTATAGCCCCAATACATTTCCCTCATAAAAGAGGGTTGCCTTCTAGTGAAAAAACCCTAACATAATCTCTACCGTTAGATTTGCGACCTTATAATGAACGGTCCATATTTACAATGAAATTACAATATACTTTTATAAGTCAATTTTTGATTCGGGGGCTTTGCCCCAAAACCCCCCAGCTGGGGGGATAGGCCCCTCGGACCCCGTAGAGGGGGTTACCCCCCTCTGCACTCCCCCGTGTGGAAGAGTGTACATACTTCTGGGGTGTAAATACTTCATGGGGTATAAACACGGTTGAAAGTAAAAGTCCTATAAATCAGGAAGATAATCAGGCTCCACAACCAATAGAAATGGTGGCTGGGGCATTCTTTAATCCAAATGGCATCACTGTATATTGGTAGGATCCCCATTTTGTTGAAAATGTGGTCTTGTTGTGATCTTTCTTGGAAATCTGGATCTGATGGTATCCTGAAAATCCATCTATAAAAGAATATACTTTCTGGCCTCCCACATTATCTAACACTTCGTCAGTGAATGGTGTAGGGATGGGGTCATGCAAACAAGCATCATTCATCTTCCTGAGATCTACGCATATCCTAATTTCTCCTATCATCTTGTCTTGTACTACCATAGGGATAATCCACTCTGACTCTTTGACAGGTTCTATAATCCCTGCTTCCAACATTCTTTCAAGCTCAATCTTCACTTTTTCCTTATATTTAGGGTTTAGTCTGTAAGGTCTCGGTTTGACTGGTCTTGCATCTGGATTTAAAGTAATCCTCATATCTCCCATAGGCCCTTTAATGAATTTCATATCAATGAACTTGGTTGGAAACAAGTCTTGATATTCATGCAGTAACTCTGTAATTTTGTCAATGGTGGCAACATCCCAGTAATCGCCAACATTTGCAAACTTTGGTGTCTTGTCTGTTCCAATATTGACTTTATTAATCTTGATCAGTTGTCCAATAAATTCTAGCTCAACTCTTGGTCCTTCCACATCTCTCTAACCTTTTGTTTCCACGATGTTCACCTTCCTAGGATCATCTTTTTCATCTGCAATAATGTGGCAACGGCCTTGTAGTTTCTGAAGAGGCGCAATCCATTCTTCCTCTTCTTTCTCTAAAGAGAGGCTAAAGGCCTCCTCATGTACTTTTTCTCTGACAATCTGTAGTGCTTGGTCTACTGAAGGAAATTGGCTTTCAAATAGGAATGTAGTTACAAAATTCTGAGTCATACCTTCCCAATCCGTAGTGAGGAGGCACAACTCTTCTTGGAGGTACCAGTTGATAGGCGTCATGTCCAGTGTGTTAATGAATTTGTGCACCCATTGTTCTTGAGGAATGTTTCTCCAGGATTCCTCACAACTCCACACATGGTGCTTTGGACAACTTCGACCTGTGTAGTGAACTTTACAGCCTTCTACTTGTGCTAAGAACCATGTTGTCATTAGGGTATGACATTGTACCCATTCTGTGATTCTATGTTTATGTGTCCCCCACCATCTTGTTGGTGTGGCTTTCAAGGCCTCATCCATTTCCAATAATCTCTGTTGTATTGGTACACTTTATTCAAAGTCTAACAAGAAGGTCTCTAAAGGATTCAGACCATCAAAGGTGGGTAAGTTGCTTATTGTTGTGCCAATCCAATGGACTTCTTTGGTTAATCTAGAACATATTCTTGTAGATACTTCAGACATCTTATTCTTCCAGTACTCCAGTGCTTCTTCTGAGTCTGATGAACATACTCTCTCACTTCGCCAGCTTAGGTTCCCATTGGCTGTAGGATTAATGTAGTCCTCTTGTCTGGCTATTAGCTTGTATATATTTTCTAGTGCATATGCATGGTCTTATTCTTTGATAGGTTCTATGTATATAAAGGTGCAATGACCCTAAGGCCATCTCTTTCAAAAGTCATACATCTTTTCTTTAAATCAATCACAATGGAATTATTGGAAGCCCAATCAATTCCTAACAGCGTGGGGTAAGGAAAACTATCATCAACTATTTCAATTACCTCAAAATCTGCAAACGTTCTTACTCTGTCAATGTCCATAGGGACATGTTCTAATCTTCCAAAAGGGCTTACAACTTGCTGATTAGCCATTCTAAGCCTGATAGGGGAATAAATCAACTTTGGTTTTCCCATCAGCGCCTAGGTTTTCTTTGTCATGACATTGACCTCCGAACCTAAGTCGAAGACTACATAATCTATCTCATACTCTCCTATTTGAGAATTCAAATATTATTCCTTATTTTTCCTTCTCTTCTTACCAATTTGGTGTACTTCCATATTCAGTAAGGGGTCTATCTTTCCTATCTCATATTGTTTGATTAAATTTTGTAAATCTTGTACAACACTTTCATCCTGAATCAACTTAATGCAAGTATATAAAAATTCCATAATCTTTCTTACCTCTTTTCCTTCTTTTGGTGAAGCATACTGATCAAATGCTAGAGGCATTCCATATTCTCTCACTTCTAGTCCAGTCTTTGATGAGGAACCTTGGTCTCCTCTGAATTCTTTCCTTGCTTCCTCAAACATTTGTCTTTATTTCTTTGCATCAAACATTTGTTTCTTCTCTGTAACTTTCCTAATTCCTGAATCTTCTTCATTCTTCCCTTGGGCCAATCTATCTTCTCCTATAACAACTCCTCCTTTGGTTATAACAACCACTCTAGGGTCTTCTTTGTGAGGTTCAACATATATCAGTTGCACTTGCGCATTCTGCTGAGGTCCTCGTCTTTCCCGAAGCTTAGCTAGCATCACATGACACTCTTCTATAACATGGTCAAATGAGCTGCAATAGCTGCAAGTGGTACAAGGGTTATGACAATCCCTTGCAAGGTGTCCTGGTTGTGCACAATTATAAAATATGATCTATCCTCAGCCTCAACTCATTCCTCCTCCTCATCCTATTCCTCTGAATCCACCACGAGGATTGAATTTTCCTCTGCCAGGAGAGTTATATTGCATAATGTTTCCTTCTTGTTGTACTTCGCCTTGAATCTTATATATGTCTCTCAACCTTTCATCCATGAGATCGTAATCCCTACAATCCCTATCATCATGTCCTATGGACTTACAAAATGTACATTACAAATTTGTAGGTGTTTGAACATACTTTTGCATGTAGTAGCACTCACTAGGGTGATGTCTGTTTCTGCATACCTTGCACTAAGGTAAGGTGACTTTCTTCAAAGGGATCGGAGCTCCAAAAGCCAAGTATTCATTGAATAGGGGACAATGTTCCTTGTGATGGCCTTCTGATCTACATCTGACACACCAGATGTATTCTCTTTTATCTTTTCCCTTGTCTTTCTTCATATCTTCGACCTACAGAGACAAACTAGTCAACTGACTCAAGATCTGACTCATACCTGAGCTAGATTCTCCCATAGGGGATGATTCTAGTTTCATGGTGATATCCAGTGCCTCAAACTATGAAGCAATCTTCTGTTGCATCAAAGGGGCTCTAATGTGTGGTAAGAGGGAAGAAATGAACCATTCTTTGTTTTGTTCATCTGGGATCTGAAAAGTCAATTGGCCTATTAAGGTTTTGAATCTCTGATCGAATTCCCAAACAGGTTCAACCACTTTTTTCTTGATCTCTTTCATCTCTGTAATACATTGTGACTCCGACTTGGGTTTCTTGAAATCCACAATCAGTGCATTCTTAATCTGATTTAGTGGCTTAGGCTATGAAATTCCTTGAACAAGCTTCATGTACCAACTTAGTGCATGATCCATTAGAGTGGTACTAAACTAGGTTCTTTTGACAGCTTCATCAGTGAGATTTTTAATATTCCATACAGCTTCACATAGGAACCAATGCTGATCAGGATCTTCAGATCCATCTCCCCTAAAGATAGGAAGCCTCATCACATTTTCCATAGATCTTCCTAGGGTCCCTGACTGAATATGTGGTGGACTATTATTGATAGTTCTATGGATGCTCTGGTGATTGGGATTACTGTGGTTTCTTAATATTAAATCAATAGGAGGGATAATAGGACTTACTTCAATGGTCTGCACAGTTTTTGAGGTTTCCGATTCTCCCCGGTGAAGCTCTTCATATTTCCCTTCCTCTGTCCAAGCAGGTTCTAAATGCTCCCTATCTATCAGATCTGCCTCTTCTCCACTATAGAAACCTTCATCCCCGTAGTTCTGCTTGAATAGGCTCGCAAGGTGAACTTCTCTGAACACTCTTCCACTGCGCATATGTCCAAATTATGTGTCACTGTCACTGTCTTAATTCTTGAACATTATCCTTTCTATATCTGACTAATCTATTGTATCTTCAAGATGTTCTTCTCATGTAATAGCATATTGAGTCTCAACTTCAAGAATTGTAAAAGTTTTCCTCTAGGTCCCTTGAAGAAGTATCCCTCGACTTGGCTGTATGATTCTATTCTGTCAACAAAAAACTCTGTGATGTACCCTCCAATGCTGTTATCGAACCAATGATCTATTGATCATGATACAATGTTATCAAATCTTTTGACCTTCTTGATTAGCTCCAATTTCCAAACCATAGGAGGTCTAGATCAGATCTCAAACTGGGTATCTACTAATCTAGCTAGCCACTCGTATAGCTCCTGATGGATTCCCCCAAAGAAAATTTCGTGTATATCAGTGAAGATATATTTCTCCAACCAATCCTTTGTACTAAGATTAGGGTTCTTGTTCTAGGCTTTAGCGAAGTCCTTTTCTTGATCCTCTATCCACTTTTGAATCTCTATCTTCTATGGGAACCACCTTGAAATTCCATCAAGAAGATTCTTGTCCCGGCAACAGAACCATTTGTTATCACAGGGGTAGACCCAGGGTTAATCTCCAAGAGTGCACCAACAAGCCCTAACTACTGGCCCTTTCGATAACACCTGCGAAGTAGATGCAGTCTCACCCGAAGCAATTATGAGGGTGTCACAGGACAAAGATGTCTACAACCAAAGGGAAGATCAAGTGGATCTAACACAAGAACAACACAACATTCATATATCACTTATCAACTTAGATCTATTATGCACATCTACTTATCAGATCTAACATAGTATTGCAATCATAGTATATCAATGATAAAGACAAAATATCATTCACACAAAACAAAAAATATATGTGGTTCACCCTCTCTCTAGGGATACGTCCACATAGTTGTGATTTATAGTATATTAGGATGAAGAATATAGTTCTTTTTTGTTCTCTTATCTAGCATATCCTCTTTCTTCTCCTCTCTTTCTCTCCCCTTCCTGTGCACCCAGCTATAGGATCGATCTTCGCACCCAATTGAAGATCTTATAATACCAGAAGGCTCTCACACTTAGCACTTCTCTTTCACACAACAATAATCACTCTTAATCATCAATACAACTATACCCAACAATATCGTACCAACACAAAATAGGTCCTCATGACCTTTATTTATACATTACAATAGCTCACCGACATCCTTAGGCCGAAACCTAGGTGTCCAAAACCCTAGATACCAAAACCCTAGGTCAACTTGACCCGCATTTTCAGGGCTTCGCCAGCCTGTCTTTCTTTCCTTCTCGCACAGTGCTCCAAAGCATCTAATAGTGTCTTTTTCAACTTACTTAGTTGTCCATGATCCTTCTTTCTTGTTGATATGTCATCCTCGATCTCCTCATCCAATGGCTTGCTTCACTCCATCTTTTCTACTCTTTTGCTCACTTTGACCTAGTAACAGTCATTGTGTCTTCCGCGAAGTTCACATTTTCCTTTTTCTTCCTTGATCTTCACTTTCTTCCATAACCAAGGGCCAACAATGGTATGAGTTTTAATATATTTGAAGGTAATACTATTCTATATGGATAGTACATGTCATGCCATTTCTGGTGGTATGTGGTGTTATCACATATTCTTGCAGGGGGGTGTTTTTCCTTAGGAGTTGGCCATTAGATGACCAAATGAAAAATAATGGGGCTTGAAAAACCCGCATCTGTGTTTCATCCAAAGTCGGGGCATGTTGTGCTAAGGCACGCACATATCGGGATAATGGAGAATGCCACTTTGGGTATTTTGAAGTGAGGAAGGCGCGAAACCCTTGAGTCGTGAAGTGCGAAGAATATCTGGGCCATCCAAACTGAAGGGTCATGTGGAAGAAGATTAGCGAATTTGTGATTTCATGAGTCGGGGTTTTAGCATGGAGCATGATGCAAGTTCGCAAAACGTGAAATCCCAAAATCCTGGTTTCACAAATGAGAGTTTGACAGGAAGCAGCGCCCCGATTCCCTTAAAAGAGAAGTCCCAAAAACATTCGAGGATAGAGCCCTAGGTCATGGCCGTGGGGCCACAAATAAGAGTAAGCACCTATTTATCGGCTGGTGACTAGGGTTTTCTGGATGCAATCGTGGCCATCAGATGCATAGCAGATCTGACCGTCAATTTGAGAGAGGCCATTTCGCGAGTTCAAGCATCGGGATATTGGGAATCAAGTGGAGTGAAGACTCCCAAAATGCGAAATCCCAAAATTTCATATGGAATAAGCACTGGGTCATGGATCGAGATTGTATGCAGGTAAAGGTGCAGAGTTCATGTGAGCTATGCCTAGGGCCAAAACGCCAATGTTTCCGCAGAAGGGGTCTCCACGTTCTCTAGGTGCCAAATCGACTTGGCCTCATTCTGATCCCAATGAAGAAGTAAATGAAAGTGGGGGGAGGTGGTTGAAGCCTCGCCTCACCCCATAAATGAAAATCATGGAAGAGATGGCAGTGGAGGTGGACTGTCAGCCCATGGTACCCCTGGGAGCCACTTTTTCTGCAGGGCCCATACTGATATGAGCTCGCGTATGTCAGGAGACTGCAGGTGTAGACTGACAAAAGAAGATGTAGACACTGAGCCTTGAATTCAATGGTTCTAGCACGCCTCTACTGAGGATGGTGAATTTTTTTGAGTCTATATGTTGAGTTCTGGGATTTTGTAAAGCGGGGGGTGGACCAGAGCTCCCAATCTGTAACTTTGTTCCACCATAGTTTCTCTCTAGTTATGTAATCGATTTGAGACTTTCATGTTAATAGAAGTTAGCTTCCTTTCTCTTTCATTTTGTCTGTAAAGATGTTTAAAACACTCGGGCATGGATAATCTAGTAGAGGATCATTATACTGTTGTAATGGAGGTTTGATTATTGTGGTATCATGGCCAGTTTTATTCATTTCCCTATGTATTTGTTTCCTTTTCACATTGAATGGCTCAGACATGGAGAGTCTAGTTGAGATGTTGTAGTTGTAGGATGATGGAGGTTTGATCATACTGCAGCTGTAATTGTGTCCCTTGTAGACATATTTCGGTGTCTGAATTTGAGCTTAAGAATTCTTTTGAGCTTGGGTTTTCTTCTCTGAGCTGCTAGAAGGCTTGATTCCCAGAGCAGTCTCTTTCACCCTTTCTCCTAATTCTTCCCTCTGCTCTCTCTTTAACTCAATTTATCGACTAAAGTTAATGTGGCCCTCACTTCCCTGTGCATTTCTTGTCCAGTTCTGCATTGAACATCTTTCATGCTATTGAGTTTTGGCCATTGACCATCCACATTTAAACCAACATCCACCCCAAACACTGATGGGTACTGGGCTTACCTCCCCTGCAATCAGGAGGCAAATTTTGGTGCTAACATTTCTGGTGCAGTTTCCAAGGATGAAAGTGAAGATATCTTCCCCGGGATAAATACAACGAGCTTCTGATTTTGAAGGTGCATCAGGTATCAGAACCATTGAATATTGCTCTTGCACCTGGAGAATCCACTGTCTCGACTCCTTTGTTTTAGTGTGACTTCTTCTGGCTACACATGGTCACCTCCTGGGAGAACAAAACAATCATGTCTGGTATTTGATGGTGAAAAAAGACCAGACACACTCATTCTGCATATAATTCACCTGGAAAATCCATGGTTGAAGGATCGATTGGTGACTCCACTGGTTTGAAATGAACAAAATCATGGCTTGGAGGTTTTCTCCTTTTAATTTTTATGATGTTCCTAGTTTTCCTAATGCTGCCCCTACTATGGATGAATGGGTTAATTATTTTCCCATATTTAGAGAACGTAAAGAGGACAACCCTGCTCAACATCCCCAGGAGTTTCATGAACTCATGTATCAGTGGGAGATACATCATGAGGATGTTTTAATGAATATTTCATGTTCTCATTGGATGGGGATGCCCATGAGTGGTATCAATCCTTTCCCCCTGATAGAATCTCCTCCCTGAAACAGTTTCATGCCACCTTTAATAAGCACTATCAAAGGTATTATTCCTTCGAGTTAATCTATCATAATTGTTGTGAGGAATGTGAAGGCCATGATCAAGATATGGCTGTGACTAGTGAAGGCCGTGAGGATGAGGGCCATGGGGAAGATGAATATTCTTTGGGCAAAGTAATGAAACTGATAAAATCTCTCTCTACCAAACTAGAAAGGTTCGAATATGATGAAAGCGCAGAGGATTTTCCAATCCTTGAGGCAGATGTTCTTGGCAGCTCTATTGAGGATGATAATGAAGATTTCATAGCTATAGAGGCCTTGGAATCTGATCTTGAGGTGCTTGATGTCCATAGCTTCAATGATTATTCGGATGAAGAGTAGCAGGGCCCCACATCACAATTTGTTGATCCAGGGAGCAACTAGCCTGTATATAACAGCTACAAATCAGATTCTATGTTGGATATGCCAGATTTCCAAGAGCATACAACAGATCCCTGTCCTCTATTCATTAGCGAAAATCATCATGAGAAAATCATCCATCCTGAGCAGCAGATTGAAGAGCATAGGTTTCCCATGGGTCTTGTTTATGACGATTATGACTCCGACTCTTGGGAAAGCTGTAAAGAAGAAAAGGAGCAACATAAGGGGTATTTCATAGCCTACCCAGAGCATGTAGGTGAAAAACCACCACCTGAGACCAGTCATCCTACATCAGCTTCTCATCCACCTATGCTTATCAGAGATATTCAACCATGTGTGATCAGTTGTGGAGACGATTAGGCTGTCTATTACAAATTTTCCCGAGTTTGCCACTCATTCTATGAGCCTATCAACGAGTACATGGAGATGCATTTCCTTCATGCCTTGGAGCCACCTAGATTTTTCTCAACTTTAGCCTTTCAAGGAAATATGAAGGATGTAATTGTTCTGCTGTCATGGTTGCATCGTCTGTTATCCATCATTGACAGAGTAAAGGAACTTCTAGTCAGGAAGTTACTTGAATGGCTATGGTGGAAATTCGCTTTCACCTAGCACTTTGTAAAAATAAATTAGTTTAGGATTGTACATAAATAAGATCCCTAGAGCATGTGTGTTTATTTTCATTTTTTACTTATCGACCTGTATTCCTCAGCAGGGTGTTTTGATCTTGACTCCATAGCCCCAAAAAAGGTGACTAGAACTACAAAAGAGATCTTAGAACCTCGCAGGGAGGACTCTATCCCCCATGGAGCCCAATGTTATCACATACTCTTGTAGGGGGGTGTTTTCCCGTAGGCGTTCACCATTAGATGACCAAATGTGAAAGAAGGGGGCTTAAAAAACCCACAATTGTGTTTCATCCAAAGTCGGGGCGCGTTGTGTTAAGGCGCGTGCATATCAGGACAACGAAGAATGCCACTTCGGGAATTTTAAAGTGAGGAAGGCACGAAACCCCCGAGTCCTAAAGTGTGAAGAATATCTGGGTCATCCAAACCAGAGGGGCACGTGGCAGCAGATTAACAAATTTGTGATTTCGTGAGTCAGGGTTTTATCTTGGAGCATGATGCAAGTTCACAAAACACGAAATCCCGAAATCACGGTTTCAAAAATCAAAGGTTTGACAGGAAGTAGCACCCCGATTCCCTGAAAAGTGAAGTCCCAAAAAAATTCAGGGACAGAGCCCTAGGTCATGGCCCGAGGTCATATAGAAACGCGAGGCCACAAATAAGAGTAAGTGTCTATTTATAGGCTGGTGACTGGGGTTTCCGGGATGCAATCGTGGCCATCGGATGCATAGAAGATCCGATCGTCAATCTGAGAGAAGCCATTTCACGAGTTTGAGCATCAAGATATTGGGAATCAAGTGGAGTGAAGACTCCTGAAATGAAAAATCCTAAAATTTCATAGGGGATAAGTGTTGGGTCATGGCCCGAGGTTGTATGCAGGTAAAGATGTATAGTTCATGTGAGCTACGCCCAGGGACAAAACATCGATGTTGCCACAGAAGGGGTCGCCATGTTTTCCAGGTGCCAAATTGACTCGGCCTCATTCTGATCCTGATGAAGAAATAAATGAAAGTGGGGGGAGGTGGTTGAATCCTCTCCTCACCCCATAAATTAAAATCATGGAAGAGGTGGCAGTGGAGGCGGACCGTCAGCTCGTGGTACCCCTGGGAGCCAGTTTTTTTGTAGGGCCCATACTGATCTGAGCTCGCGTCTGACATGAGAATGCAGGTGCAGATTGACAGAAGAAGATGTAGATGATGAGCCTTGAATGCAATGGTTCGAGCACGCCTCTACTGAGGATGGTGAATTATTTTGAGTATATATGTGGAGTTTTGGGTTTTTGTAAAGTGGGGGGTGGAGCAGAGCTCCCAATTTGTAACTTTGTTCTGCGAGAGTTGTTCTCTAGTTATGTAATCGATTTGAGACTTTCATGTTAATAGAATTCAACTTCCTTTCTCTTTCATTTTTTCTATAAATATTTTTAAAACACTTGGGCATGGATGATCCAGTCGAGGATCATTATACTATTGTAATGGAGGTTTGATTATAGTGGTATCATGGTCGGTTTTATTCATTTGCCTATGTATCTGTTTCCTTTTCACATTGAATGGCTTAGACAGGGAGGATCCAGTCGATATGTTGCAGTTGTAGGATGACGGAGGTTTGATCATACTACAACTCTAACTGTGTCCCTTGTAGACATATTTCTGTGTCTGAATTTCAGCTCAAGAATTCTTTTGATCTTTGGTTTTATTCTCTGAGATGTTGGAAGGCCTGATGCCCATAGTAGTCTCCTTCACCCTTTCTCATAATTCTTCACTCTACTCTCACTTTAACTCAATTTACTAACTGAAGTTAATGTGGCCCTCACTTCCCTGTGCATTTCTTGTCCAGTTCTGTGTTAAACATGGCCATTGACCATCCACATTTAAACCAACATCCACCCCAAACACTGATGGGTATTGGGCTTACCTACCCTACAATAAGGAGGTGACTTCCAATGCTAACATGTGGAATGTCACATAACTCCTCACGGTTTGAGAGTTATGGCCTTATGAAGTTGGAGGACCCTCATATGTTGGATTGAAGCCCCAAAAGGTCAAAGAAGTCAAAGATCTTGCAAAGAAGAAATTATTATTTAAATGATAAAGTAATGGAGAAATTTCTAATTATGGAAAATGGTTAACCCTAAAAATGAGGAAAATAGGTTAAGTGACCTATAAATGGGTTAAGTGACCTATGAATGGGTTAAGTGACCTAGAAATAGGTTAAGTGACCTAGAAATGGTTAAGTGACCTAGAAGATGGAGAGTATAAATAAGAGGCAAGGCTCTCTCATTTTATATCACACTTGAGAATATTGAATATATATAGGTGACTGAGGTAACTAAAGGATATATAAGCCGAATTTTAGAAGGAAGGTGAAGAAAATAAGGCTGGAATTCAAAGGAGGATAAATTCTTTTGATGATGATTTATAAGGTATGTTATTTACAGGTCATCTCACCATTTTCGCAATAATTTTTTTTCTAGAATGATTCAGGCCGTGAAATTGCTAGGACATGAAGGAAAAATATCCAAGTATCTATGGTAAACCATTCATCTTGTGGGTCATTGTATTTTTGGAGTTACACTCCGTGGAAAATAGGGTTTGTGGCTAGTCCTGAAACTAGTCTAAAACAGGTGTTTTAGGTAAAAACGTCATAACTTCTTCATAACAAATCCAAGTTCAGTAAGACCAGATGTGTTGGTTATATTACATTCAGTATTACTGTAGTGTAACATTTTCAAGGATATTCAACAAATATTCCATGCAGGGCACACTCTACAAGGTCTCTCTCTAGAATAATCCAGAATTCAACAATGTATGCCATTTTTTCTATAACTTGTTTTATGAGAGGTTCCAAATAGTGAAACCTGGAGGACTTGCATAAAACACAATGAATAACATTGTGCATCATTTTGTGATCTTTATTCATTACAGGTACATAGTTATGATTATTTCAAGTTAGGGTTGTTGACTAATACAAAACTAGTCATGTGAGACTAAAGAAAAGTTTGATGAAAATGCTAGTCTCTTGTTGTTAAAGTTAAGGAAGGTTTGTATGTATGTGATCATATACACCAATTCTATTACATAGTTACAAATCATATTTGGATGATGATATTGATGAGGGATTTTGGTTGAGGTACATGTTGGGTACATGGTTGAGACAAATAGTTGATAAGTTGGCACATACATGAGGTGTATAGTTCATGATGTTGGTACATATTGACGAGTCATAGTTGATGAGTAGTTGAAAAATTATTGGTACATACTTGGTACATGGTTGGATGCACTTGTTTATTGTACAGGTTGATTATAGGTTGTTTGGTACAGGTTGGTGCATGGTTGATGCACTTGTTTATGGTACAGGTTGATTACATGTTGTTTGGTACAGGTTGATGCATGGTTCAAGTTTATTGGTACAGGTTTATAGCGGTATATCTCACAGTGATACTGTGACAGTGGTTCCATCATTCTACTTCTACTTCAGGGCAGTTGGACAGGGCAATGACATGTGGTTGTAGCCAGAGAACATAGGGGGTTGTAGCCTCCTTCTGATTATAGCCGGAGAATAGGGGAGTTGGAGTTTCCTTCAGGTTGTAGCCTGAGAAACAAAGGGGTTGGAGCCTCCTTCCAGTTGCTACTAGAAAAAAAAGGAAGTTGGTGCTTCCAATGAATGTAATTCTTCAAGTCATATAAGAAAAATCATTATGTGGTTTTCTCCCACTTTGGGTTTCCACGTAAAACACTGGTGTACTGTGTATGTGTATGATTATTCATTTGTTCATTGATTATTTACTATGAATTTAATGGATGATAATGCTACATTGATATAACACTTGGATTATATGGTTAAAAAGGATTAAATTGCTCTATTACTGATTCACCCCCCATATTAGTAATCCAACAATTGGTATCAGAGAAGGTTCCTTCAGAAATCAGTTTAACCACTGAAAGGTAGATCATGGAGAGCAACAACTTGTAGAAAAATGGAATACCACATTTCAATGGAGAGAAGTATGCATTTTGGATCATAAGGATGAAAACATATATACAGGCACAAGGATTTGAAATTTGGCAATCAATTGTAGATGTATACACAACACCAACAATTCCGCCAACAAATGAAAAATCAATGAAACTTGGTCAGAATAATTCCAAAGCAAAAAATGCACTTTTGAATGGTCTTAGTGAAACGATATTCACCAAAGTTGCACATTGTAAATCCGCTAAATATATTTGGGAAAAAATTCAAAATATTTATGAAGGAGATTCAAAAGTCAAAGCAACAAAGCTTCAAACTTACAGAGGTCAGTTCAAACAACTTAAGATGAAGGAAGATGAGAATATTGCAGCTTACTTTTTATGACTTGATGAAATAGTAAGTGCAATCATAGGATTGGGAGAAGAATTCAAAGAATCTGTAATTGTTCAAAAATTACTAATATCTCTTCCTATGAGATTAAACCCTAAGATATTAGCACTAGAAGAAATATGTAATGTCCCCGCTTTGGGACATCATCACAGTGCAGAGATTTATGATGACCAGAGTAGCCAGATGGATGTTATAGCGAGTACAAGGGTATTTGAGAGGCATTGTGGGGTCCAACTTGCATGGATGAACATATTCCATCATTATGAGCCATTCCACACAAGTTGGCTTTGGTTTCATTTCATTTCGACGATTTCCATGACTTTGACTATTTTGAGCTATAAGTTAAATGAAATCATTGAAGAGGTCAGTTTGGGCACATTACTTGGAGGAACCTCTCAGTGTAATAGCTCATTGGAATCAAGAGGAGCAACACTATAGGATGGGATGGCTAGAAGTGAATTTCAGTGGCCAAGGAAGCCACAAGGAGAGATAAGGAGCTTTCAAAGGTAGAAAGGCTAATTAATTAATTCAAGTGATTTAATTAATTAATTAAATATTAATAAAATGAAAGTCACTTTGGAGGGACAAGGTGAGACAAAAGTATAAAGGAAAGGCAAGGGCCTCTTCTCATTCATTCATGTATGTTTATCAGTTTGATATCTGTCTTTAGCTAGTGACCCCATCTCTTGGGGGTTTTGAGGGTTTTGACTTAACAAACCCTAGAGGAGGATTCAATGGTGAAAGATTCCACCTAGCTTGTCCCAAGATTGGTCTCAGAGATTCAATACTCTCCCACACCATTCTAGTCAGATCTACATCAGTGCAGGAGGTTCTACACAGCCACAGGCACAGGAAGAGGAGGAGGGCACACCATTGGGGGTTTCCAGCAAGGGGGGTGCACCATCTTTGGAGAGAGATTCGTTGTAGGAGATTGGCAGGGACGTTGAGGATTCTATCACTTGGGTTTTCATTACAGGGCCTTGGACATCAAATCTAGTGCCTTTAGAGATAGTTTTATGGCTCAGATTATTTCTTGAGAAGTGGGGTGAATTGAAGAGAAGGAGGGTGTTTTTGAGATCCAGATCTAGTCCGTTTGGAGGGGTTACCCTTTAGATCTAACCCTGAGACTTCATCTAGTGACTTGCAGTGTCCCGATCTATATTTATGGAGAGTTTCAGAGCATTTGGAGGCCTCCTTTGGCATGGCTGAATTATCTAGTGCTTCAGTCATCTAGTGGGGTGCACCATTTAGTGGGGAATTTCAGATCTATAGAGATTGAGAGGGATCTTGGAGATTCGGGCACCTGGGTTGTTCTTACCATCACCCGATCTATTAGTTGGGATATTTTTTAGGGTGATTGGACACTTTTGGCAGCAGGGCCAAGTTATTGAGGGTTTCATCCTTCTATTGGAGCGTGACATTCTTTAGCTGGAGAGTTTGGTATTCAGATCTAATTGTATTGATCTTCATTTCTTATTCATCCTTTAGAGGCATCTTTTGTATTATCAGGATCATTTTGTAGTAGCTCTTATCTATTGTCTATCTTCTTGGCCATCTATTGAGCGTTCCAGATCGGCATCTTCATTGTAGCAGGTTTCTCTATTTTATGAATAAAGAAGAATTGAGATGTTTTGGCTTGTCTATCTTTTTGCATATGGTTGAGGTATGTTCCATGGTTATCTCTTTCTATTATTTTCTGCATACACACATATAAACACATCTAAAAAGTAGATCAACAAAGTGTTTGATGAAATGCCACAACCAGGAATTTTTTTTTAAAAGACACCAAAACAGTGATGATTCTTGCATAATGGCTTGGGATCATTACAAAAGATTAGATCTAAACTCAATAAGCATGGACGAATTACATGGAATCTTCACAGCATATGAAATGAGAATTGAACAGGAAAATCCGGATATAAAAGAAGCAGCGTTCAAAGCATCCAAAAATTCAAAGCAAAAGGGAAGGCAAAAAGAAGAACATAGCAGCAACAATGACATCTCAGAAGATGATGAAGAAGTGGCGAACTTTGTCAAAATATTGAACAAGGGAAATGACGGTAGGTATAGAGGTAAGCTTCCTTTAATTTGTTTTAATTGTGATGGTATTGGTCATTTTGCTAACAAATGTCCTTATAATAAAAAGAGAAATGATGAAGGTTACTCAAAATGCAAACAAACATATAAAGGCAAAAAAACCACAGAGAAAGTTTTCAAGAAAATCTTATGCACCAAAGAAGACATCTCATCATTAGATGAAGATGAAGTCAGTGACAGTGAGACAGAAAGAGTTCTATTCATGGATGTAGAAGACTTTGATAAAGTAGACTCTGAATAAGAATATGAAGAAGCTGAAGAAGAATATGAAGAAGTCGAAGAAGAAATTGAAGAGGCATAAGTTGACTACTGAGAGGAATTAATGTGTTCCATAGAAGTTATCAGAAGAGAAAAGAAGAAAAACATGAAACTAAAAGTAGAACTAGATAAGAAAGAAGATACTCAAGAACTAGAACAAATGATAAAAAAATTGAAGGTTCAGATAGAAGAAGATAAAAGAATTGAAGAAGCACTCAAATAACAGCTAGAAGAAAAAGACAAGATCATTGGAAATTTGGAAGTAGAGATTGACACATTGAGAAAGGATCTTCAAAAGAAAAATATGTAGAACAACTCAAAATTTTTGGATGACATTATCAGCAGTCAAAAATCTCATCATGAAAAGTCTAGAGTTGGATGCAATCAGACAGAAAAATGATCAAGCTCCAAATCAATAGAGCAAGAAACATATCTAAAAAGCTATGCAGAAACAATCAAGGGGGATAGGAAGCTCTACAAGGAATATTATAGAGACACTCCTCCACTGAGAAGGTTCATATTTCAGAATCAACAACTGACAGATAGGCCTCAGGATGAAGAAGAATTTATAAGAGTACCTCCTTTCAGAATATCTTCAACTCCCAGGTATCAAACTATATTTTTTGGTTTATGTTATGCATGTAATAATTTTGGACATAAAGATGTGAATTGAAGAGCTAACAAAGGGAACAAAAAAAACTTTGAAAGTCATACACAAAGGGGTTATCCAACAAGGCCTAGTGTAACACATATAAGAAGTTACAACAGGTTTGAATCTTTGAGAGAAGTGGAATGCTACAAATGTAACAATTTTGGACACATGGCCAAAGATTGCAGAATGACAGTCCCTCCTAGAGAACCACAACAAAATAACAACAGTCACAGACAGGAACCTCAGAAAAGGACATGGATAAGAAAGCAGTATCAGTATATCAATGAAGAATGCACACTTGCTTTACAAACTAAGCAGAAGAAACGTGGTTGGTATGTTGACAGTGACTATTCAAAACACATGATAGGTGAAAATGTTCTACTAGTATAATATATGAAACATAATCTTCTAAGTGTGAGTCAAATGTGTGACCAAGGTCATAAAGTTACTTTCGATTCACAAAAGTGCGAGATAAATAAAGAAGGTTCAGGAAAATTGATTGCTACAACTGTGAGAAATTCAAGCAACATATATGTATTAAGTGAAATTGGAAATGAAAAGTGTTTTATAGGAAAGGAAGATGAAAGTCAGCTATGGCATAGAAGAGTGGGTCACATACATTTTTATAACCTTGTCAAAGTCAACAGAAGAGAAGCATTCAGATAAATTCCCAGAATCATAAAACCAACCAACACTTTATGCAAGCATTGTCAACAAGGAAAGAAAACAAAGACCAGGTTCAAATAAAAGGAATATTCAATGACAAGACCATTGAAAATTATGCATATTAATCTAGTTGGAACAACTACAACAAAGGGTTTAAAAAGTGAGAAATACTTTATGTTATTAGTTGACGATTATAAAAGAATGACTGCAATTTGCTTTCTCAAGAATAAGTCAGAAGCTTTTGAAAACTTCAAGATCTATAAGGAAATGGTTGAAAATGAAATGGATTAAAAATCAAATGCTTGAGATCTCATAATGGAGGAGATTTCACTTCAAAATAATTTATGGACTACTACAACAATCATGGAATAAAAAGGCAATTATTGGTTGCTAGGACACCTCAATAGAATGGAGTTGTTGAAAGAAAGAGTAGGACAATACAGGAAATGGATCGAACAATGCTAATGGATTCCAAATTGACAGATATATTTTGGACATAGGCAGTGCATAGAACAATTCAAATTCAAAACAGAGTAATGCTCAGAAACAACACTGACAAAACTCCCTACGAGCTATGGAAAGGAATACCAACAAATGTGAAGCACTTCATAGTTTTTGGATGCAAATGCTACATCAAAAAAGAAGATGGAAAAATGGGAAAGTTTGACTCTCGTGTGGAGAAAGGAGTAATTGTTGGTTACTCAAGTACAAGAAAATCATACAAGTGTTACAATCTGAGATTGAACAAAGTTGTAGAAAGCATCAACATAATAATTGATGAAACATGAAGACCAGAATCAAAGGAAGAAGAAAATGAATCAATGGAACAACTTTTCGAAGAAGAAGCAGAAGATGAAAAGGAAGTAGAAGAGGAAGATGAAGGGAATCCGACATAAGTAAAAGAGAAAGTTCAACAAGTGCCTCCAAAGACACCTAGTAGACGAGTACAGAAGAATCATCCCTCAGATCAGATTATTAGAAACAAAGACGCAGGAGTTGAGACTAGAGGAAGAATCTGTTCACTAGAACAAACACACCCAACACTCCCATCTATGATTGAACCAAACTATTTTGAAGAGGCCAGAAAGGATGAATTTTGGAACAAGGCCATGAATGAAGAATTGTATCAAATAGAGAAAAATGACACTTGGGAATTGGTTCCAAGACCAAAGGATAAGAATGTGATCGACACAAAGTGAGTATATAGGAATAAATTGAACGAAGATGGACAAGTTGCAAGGAAAAAATGTAGATTGGTATGTAAAGGATATGCATAGGTTGAAGGAATCGACTTCGAAGAGACATTTTCCCCAGTTTCCAGAATGGAATCAATCCGATTTCTTTTAGCTTATGCATTCTCCAAAATTATTAAAGTGTATCTGATGGATGTAAAATCATCTTTTCTAAATGTGGAACTTGAAGAAGAAGTCTACATTGAACAACCAGAAGGATTTCAGTTGTTAGAGAATGTAGACTATGTGTGAAAATTAAAGAAGGCCTTGTATGGTCTAAAATAGGCTCCTAGAGCATGGTACTCTAGACTGGATAAATATCTACAACAGGCAGGGTTTAAAAATGAAAGTGCAGACAACAACCTCTACATCAAGGTAAGTCAAGGTAATATTTTATTAATTGAAGTTTATGTTGATGATATTATCTTTGGTAGTGATGATGATAGGTTAAGCCATAAATTTGTAAAGGATATGAAGAATGAATTTTAAATGTCATTACTTGGAGAACTATCCTTCTGTCTGGGACTTCAGCTTGTGGCTAGTCCTAAAACTAGTCTAAAACAAGTGTTTAGGGTAAAAATGTCACAACTGCTTCATAACATATCCAAATTTAGTAATACCAAATGTGTTTGTTAGAGTAAAGTTGGTAGTATGTTGAGTAACATTTTTAGAGCAATCCAATAAATATTTAGTGTGGGGCACACTCTACAAGTTCGCTCTCTAGAATAAGCCAGAATCCAGAAAGGTATGCCATTTTTTCTATAACTCCTTTTCTGAGAGGTTACAAATAGTGTCACCTGAAGGAATTGTATAAAGAACATTGAATAAAATTGTATCTCAGTTTCATATCTTTATTAATTACAGGTACATAGTTATGATTATTTCAAGTTAGGGTTATTGAGTAATCCAAAATTAGTCATGTGAGACTAAAGAAAACTTTGATGAAAATGCTAGTATCTTGCTGTTAAAGTTAAGGAAGGTTTGTAGGTATGTGATCATATACACCAGGTCTATAGATTTACAAATCATATTTGGATGATGATATTGATGAGGGATTTTGGTTGAGGTACATGTTGGGTACATGGTTGAGACAAGTAGTTGATGAGTTGCCACATACATGAGGTGTATAGTTGATGATGTTGGTACATATTGATGAGTCATAGTTGATGATTAGTTGACACATGATTGGTACATACTTGGTACATGGTTGATTACAGGTTGTTTGGTACAAGTTGGTGCATGGTTGATGCACTTGTTTATGGTACATTTTGATTATAGGTTGAGGTACAGGTTGATGGATGGTTCAGGTTTATTGGTACAAGTTTATATCTGTATATCTCATAGTGATAGTGTGATAGTGGTTCCATCATTCTAATTCTACTTCAGGGTGGTTGGACGAGGCAAGGACATGTGGTTGTAGCCACCTTTCGGTTGTAGTCAGAGAACATAGGGGGTTGTATCCCCCTTCTGGTTGGCCAGAGAATAAGGGAGTTTGAGCTTCCTTCAAGTTGTATCCTGAGAAACAAAGGGGTTGGAGCCTCCTTCCAATTGCAGCTGGAAAACAAAGGAATTTGGTGCTTCCAATGAATGTAATTCTTCAAGACATATAAGAAAAAACATTCTATGGTTTTCTCCCGCTTTGGGTTTCCACATAAAAATCTGGTTTACTGTGTATGTGTATGATTTTTCATTTGTTCATTTTTTCATTTACTTTGCAATTATTGGATGATAATGATACATTGATATACCACTTGGATTATATGGTTAAAAAGGATTAAATTTCTCTATTATTGATTCACCCCCCTCTCAGTAATCCAACAATTACTGTCAAGTACAATAAGTGGTCATTTTCATTTGATATGAACCACATTTTTTGCTAAGATTAAGTTTAAAGTAAGTCATTACTATATTTCGAATTGAATACACTCAAGTTAAAGAGATGTTTTCAATTTTTTATGTAGAGTTAAACTTTTGTTTTCAAGATGGTCGAAACCCTCTGAAATAGGGATATATAGACATATATTGTAATGAAGAAGGGTTCAATTTTTAGTGAAAGATTCAAGCATACGAATTTGGCTGGAGATTAAACTTATGATCGGAAAGATCCCTACCTAGTGAATATAAATCCTGATGATAGTTTGTGTTTTCTTTCTCAAGTCTTTATGTGTTCTTAATCTTATCTTGGATGTAAATTTGGAATGTGTGCAATGTGAATTTCCTTTTTCTTTTCAGCTACTATTTTAATTAATCTTTTTGTTGTCATGCAACCTGTTAATCAACTATTGCTTTAATAAAGAGATCAATTATGTTGCAACCTGTTGGATTATTTATATCTGGGTATGTGTTTTAGGCCTTGAAATATTATTTTAATTCTAAACTTTGACACATCAGGTAACTCATTGTATTTGCTTGTTGTGTTTCCTTTGTTTATATTTTCATATCCTTACTTGTTCATAAAAATGAATACCATTAGCTAAGGGGAACCTGCAGTCATATTGTTTGGCCAGTCCAACCCGGTTTCCACCCTTGAAAACCTACCCATCATTTGACCAACAAACCTATTTGATCAAAATCAAACCATTCAAAAACTTGAGGTGGCCTAGCTCTTCCATTTAGAAGTCAGGTGCATACTTTAGGACCAACATGTGCGGCATGGTGTTATTGACATGTCCTATGATAAACAAAGACCTCATAAGCTTACTAAATAGATAAAACAATATAGAAAATTGAAATTAGACTAATAACATACCCGTTTCTTTGAAATTTGGTCGAGGTTTGAAGTTAGCTTGCAATCGTAGTATGTAGATCATATTTTTTCACAAGTTTACAGAGGTGTATAACGAGTTAGTTAGGGTTGAAAATCTTATTTAGATGACAATTAAATTAACCCTTCATAATTATTTCTAAGTGGAGGATAATTCATTTACAGGTGAAAAGGAGCGTTGCCATTACTACATTAAGAAGTACAAATCACCCATATCCGTGTATAAGAGGCATAGTAATCAACTGTTGAGTTTGAAAATTTTCCCTGATAGTGATATTGGAAGGGACTGCCATTGGAGAGGGGAAAGTGTATGATTCATATTCATTTCAATGGGAAGGTATAGAGGAATATTCCATTTCTTGCATTGGGAAATGCATCAAGGAAGAGACATTATAAATCATGCCACAATTACTCTTTGTACATCGTTCATTAAAGTGCTATCGGAACATGTATTCGTCGAAAAGAAAATTTAAGTTGAAAAACTGACTCTGACAGAAAACCTTCTAATTGGAATGTCCATCTATCATGATTTAAGGTTTTAACTTCAAGTACTTGATGCCCCCGATGAAGCTTGGGAAAAAATTCAAGTTGTGTTTGGTAAACGCAATATTATTTAAGCCCACCAGTTAGAAGATCAATTAATGACTTTAAGTCCAAATGATTTTATCTGCATTGAAGATTATTTCTTAGAATTTTATGTATAGACTTAGAATTTTATGTATAAGTCAAAACACTTAGAATTTTATGTATAGACTGCAAACTAGATATAAAGGAATATCTATGCATATATGTTATTCTTTTCAATATTGGTACTGCATACTCTATTTTTATATCTACCTTGAATGCCACCACAAAAGTTCTAGGGAGTTCTTACAAAGACCCTCTCTTGATTGTTTTGTGATTCTGTAATTCAAGAGCAATATAATATTGCACAACTTGGATTGATTAACATTGCAGGTACATCCAAAAAAGATTTAGTATCCCAATTAGAAAGATAAATCCAAGAATCCAAAGAAGAAACATCCTCACCACAACAAGAAGAAAAAAATGGGTCCCAAACCCTCTTCGCCAACTTATGCTCCTAATGGTGAAAGAGGAGAAAATTGAAAAGTAAGAAGACTAACAAACATTTCCACTCTTATGGGAGAGATGGTCATGTGGAGTCTAAATGTTTTAAAAATATGGAAGTGTTAGAAGCAAAAATGAAGAAGCACAACATCGATATTGATTCTTATTCTTCTTCTTCTCATGGACATGGAATTTCTACTTCTTGTTTCTCCTTCAATGAAGCTTCTACTTCTTTTGCTAATGAGTGGATTATTGATTCTGGAGCATCTTATCATATGGATAAGGATAAATCCATATTTTCAATTCTTAATGAATGTAACACCAAGAAAATATTTGTTGGTGATGATAGATCTCTTAGTGTTGAAGGGTATGGAACAATTTAGGTATATAATGGTCATTTTAATGATGTATTATGTTTTCCATGTCTTTCTTGCAACCTTCTATTGGTGTGTCAAATCACTCATTCAGGTGAAGGTAAAACCCTATAGTTTTCACCTAAACAAGTTGTAATAAAGGATTTAAAATATCCTAAGAATGTCCTCATAACTGGAATTGCTGATGATATTAATAGGTTGTACAATTTTGACAAATTTGGGTCATCACATTTTCCATTGGTTTTTGTTTCTCATAGCGATGACATGAATAAACTTTATCATGAGTGGTTTAGTAATCTAAACTATTTCTCATTGCAACAACTATGCAATCAACACATGGTGACTAGTATTCCTCTTGTTTCTTGAATATATGTTGTTTGTGTTGGTTGTGTTCTTGGAAAACATCAAGAATAAACTTTTGAAAAATGTGCCTATTGGCACACCTAGAACCCTTTGCAACTTGTTCACAATGATTTGTGTGTTCTGATTTCTTCTCCTTCTTTCTCTAGGTGCAATTATTTATTAAATTTCATTGATGACTTCTCCATATGCACTTGGGTTTACTTCTTAAAACTTAGGAGTGAATTCTTTGACAAGTTTTTGGCCTATAAGGCCCTTGTAGAAAAACAATTTGGACATCAACTTCAAATGTTAAGAACAAATGAGTCCTCATGGTGTAGAGAAATCAGTGAGGGAGTGCGCTATGTTGATACTAAGAGGGGGGTGAATTAGTATCAAGTACAATTTAAAACCTTTTTCAACTTATAATTAAACCATTCAATTATATCCAATGAGAAATTAACAATGGTATAAGAGTTACACCAATACACCACAATACACCATGC
>ML781349.1:298728-312519 GCA_009831015.1 Picea engelmannii | reverse complement strand
CATCTTGTACTTGAACATTTAAGTGGGGTAAAAGGAGGTTGCCCCCTCGAAGAGGCTTATTATCTAAAATTATCTATTTTTCAAGGCGTTGAGTACTTTTCCTGAGGTTTTTATATGCTATATTGATGTTTGGTTCTTAACATTGGATAAGGCGGATTTTAAATCACCAAAATCTGCTTGAGCATGTTCGTCCCCTCAAAATGGGATATCATGATGCAGTAAGAGGAGAAAACCATGTGCACGAGTAGCATAGTCTAGGACAAAGCAATATAATTTTTTTTTTTTTCCTTATAGGATTTGCAGTTGGAGTAAATTCCTAGGTGGTGGAATATTTATGATAGCTTAGACCTTGAGGGGGTCCACTGTGATGCCGTGTTGGGAAAAAATGAACCCAAGGAGGCATATGGATGAGATGCAAAATACGCACTTGAGGGAGTTCAAGTGGATATTGTACTGGCGACATCGTTGGAAGATGATGCGTAAGTCGTCTAAATGTTGAGTTCATTTTTTGGATCGAGTAGTGAGGTCATCCAAATAAGAAAGGATGATGTGAGGAAGATCATGGGAAACAAGTCATGGCCCGTTGGAATGTAGCACCTGCATTCTTGAGTCCAAAAGGCATGACATGATAAGAAAAGGCACCCCAAGGGGTAGTAAAAGTATTTTTATACTGATATGCTGGATGGATCTGGATTTGATTGTAGCCGGAGAACCCATCCATAAAGGACAGTGCCTCATGGTCGGCACAATCATTGATAATTTGGTCAATGAAAGGGGTTGGGAAGTTTTCTTTGGGACAAACATGGTTGAAATCGTGAAAGTCTATGCAGACGTGAATAGTGCCTTGTTTCTTGTTAACGGGGATGGGGTTGGAAACTCAAGAAGTATATGCAATGGAGTAAATGAACCCGACAGTGCGTAACTTGTCAATTTCGGCTTTGATAGCCACAACTTTGGATGGGTGAAGAGGGTGTTTCTTTTGATGAACTGGGGTGACATCTGGCCAAGTGTTGATGTGATGTTCGATGATAAAAGGATCGAGATCATGCATATCCATATATGACCAAGAAAAAATATCCCGGTATTCCTGAAAGAGAGCTTTATAAGAAATGAGTTCTTCACGGGAGCATGTGGTGCCAATGGTGATTTCTTCTATGATTCTTGGTTTAATGGAAATGTTAATTTTGACAGTGGGGGAGATGTTGGCCATGTTACCTTCTTCAAAATAATCCAGTGCAGGGATAGGGTTGTGAAACTAGTCTATATGCCCCGAAGGAATAAAATCCTTGGTTTCGATTGCGCATATGGAGGCTTGGGTAGGATGATGAAAAGCCTCCTCTGTAAGAAAAAGTTCTCAATGATGGAGCACATTCCATGGAAAATCAGGGGTAGTACGTTCCTCCAAGATATCTTCGTCGTAGTGAAAAATGAGAGAATATAGGGGATCATGGGAGGTGACTGGGGGAGCAGTCAAAGGGCATGGGTTTCCTCAAGTGGTGAGGACATAGATGAGAGATCATGTATAGGGTGCGAGGGACTACTAGACATAAAGTGAATGTCCCGATATTGTGGAGGGTACCTCATTTGCACAAGGACTAATGATGAAATATATCGAATGTCAGTGATGAGAGCTTCAGTAAGGGGTGGCTGAGAGGGCTCTGGCTGAGATGTTTGGTGTACTGTGGATAACATTTGGTGAAACTGAGGTAGAGCTGGGCAATGATGAGTGTAATGGGCATATTGTAAACAGATGGCACAAGCGAATTTGGTTCGCAACCCTTTATTTCTTGTAGTGGAGGACTCTGTAGTAGTAGTGGACATACTTGGTGGAGTGGTGAGAAATTTGGTTGATCTATGGATTTGGATCAAGTTGTGTAAGTCGGGAAGAGTAGGGCATCGATTAGTGGGGTGCCCTTCTCTTTCTCATAGTGCGCAAGGAGGTTGAACTCGGGGAGGAAGTGGAGCTGTGGGATATTTCTTCTTTCATCTACCCCCAACAGTGGTAGTGTTGCCCATAGTTGGGAGTGATGGTGGTGTGGTGGGAGCCTGTACTGGGATCTACATCGATATTCCCTCTATCTGAGGAGGGATAGATGGTTGAGGAACCATCATGGGTGGATGAAGATACCATACAGGAATGGAAATCACCATGTTAGGAAGGGCAAGGGTCACAACTACCTAGAATGCTTGGACTCCAGGTGGGGGGTAGAAGAAAGGAATTTGGGAAATGGCTAGGGGGATTTTCTCCCAAACCGGGATTTTCCCATGGAGGGGGGGTGAAGTCGGGGATAAGTGGTGCAGTGGGGTTCTCAAGGAATTCCTGAGGTAATAGTTCTTCAACTGGTGGAACTTTGATGTGAGAAGAGGCCTCGGTGGGAGAAGTAGTGGCTCTGAGATGTGTTCCATTAGAAGATACTACACACACTTGTGCTGAAGGGTGTGTTAGAACCCTATATAATAGGGGAATCAGTATTCTGAATAATATCTATCTATTTCAGGCATTACGCTTTTGCTCATGATGCATAGTGAAGGTAACAAAAAGCACTCGACTTTGACCAATCATAAGATGAGTACCTGCACGCGAGATTCAAAGCAAGTTCTTGTGCATTTTTAGCAAAAAATTATGAATTTGTTTGAATGGCAAAACTTTATTCTTGTGGGTAAATACAAAGTTTGTTTTATTAGACAAAATTTGGTCTTTTGCACCAAAATTGGCCCCTCGGCCTTTATGCAGAGTTTTTTGTCTTGTTTATCAAAATATAAATTGTTTGACAAATATTTTTCCAAAAAGTATATTGGCCGAGGGCCAACCTCCTAATACTCAATACCGAGAGTAAGCACCATTTCACAAACCAAAAACACACATACAAGCCAACGCTCGGGCGCAAGGGGCCAAGCACAAGTTGATAGCCTTAGGCTCACTTCATCGAAATAGATTGTGGCTATTGGCATATATCAATACTCATTTATGTTTTCTCCTCATGAATGTGGGATTAATCCCCAAAAATTTAAAAATAAAAAACACAGAGTTACCCTGTGTGCCCAGGTGTCGACCAGAGGTCATGTGTCGAGTAATGGCTAGGCGTTGACAACCTATGTATGCAGGTTCAAATGTTGATGTGCCATATGTAGTGGATATCATATTCCAAGGCAACTGTGCAGGTGTCTGAGGGATGTATCAGGTGCCAAGAGAAAGACATACAAATGTCAAGGATCTTGCATAGTTTTTGTTAAGTTGTTTTTTCTGAGTCATGCAAGCAGATGGCCCAAAAGCCAAGCTCCAATGCTCCATCTCCATGCACCCGAAACCACAATGCATGAGTCAAAGGGAAATGGAGACCAAGGCCTATTTTGTATATTAGGAAAAAATTGCAGATTGAACTTCTGGGCCGAGTCAGAAGCAAGAAATGGATGGGTTGTATTACATATGTGTGCACCATGCTCAAGTCATTGGAAGATCTCTTTCAATTTGCATTTGATTTTGACACTCTAGATCCATTTGATTTTGAGACACTAGATTCATGCGAACATTATAAACAAAGTACTCAGTAAAACCCGAGCATCTTGATTCGTTTTCAGAAAATTCTTTTAGAGGATCTTATGAATATCGTCTAGATGAGACACAATGTGAAGGTGTTGCTGGTATTTAGAATGTTTTTGTTTTATGTCATGTTTTCAATAAAAATGGAATAGAGCCAAAGATTGAAGGCTGGAACGAATCACCAATACAGAGGAATTATTTACCTTCAGTAATGAATAATTCCTTTTCTGATAGTATGACCAAACTGGGTGCTATTGAAGATCTGTCAAACAAACGTTACCCACAAGTGAAGCAGGAAGAGGTCGACATCCAGGCAGATCCCACATTGCAATAAAAAATTTCATTTGAGAGACTAAGTGATAGAACTAATAACAATGTTTCTATTAATTAGTGGCTAGAGTTTATGCTTGATGATTCCAACTCAAGTTACATGTTGACATCCCCGACCAATGCCAAAAATGATTTAAAGGTCAATACTATGGTTGGGAATGCAAGATTGGAGCAAGAGTCTTTGCAACCAATGTTTAAAATAGATAATATTTTAGAATGCTCAACTGATTCAAACTTCAACCAGTTCACATCTCATATTGAACCTATGTTGAGTCATAGAATGAATGTTGTTTTGTCCAAAACACCCATTCGAGCTTCAACAAGATACAGGTGACACCATTAAGTAGCTCAAATATTATCACCATATGTTTAGGAAGGTTATTTGGGATTGTTTATAGATTCCAAGGTAGAGAAAAATAATCCAAATTTACTTGTTGGTTGGTCATTGAGGTTTATAGATTCTCGTTTCAAGGCAGTCAAAGATATATGTGGAAATAAAATCCCATATTTCCAGGAGTACAACCAAAAAGTATAAAATCAAATCATCCAGTGAGAGATTCGATCCAGCTTTAAGGTAGCAATATGGGGTACAAATGGCAGCTATATCATCATTTTTGAGGTAGCATTAGAGAACAAGTGGCACTTTCCATCATGGCATTCGAATTACAGTTGAGCGTTTACAGGAGCAAGCCAGCAAGCAAAATATCATCTCCAGAACATGTGGCAGCAAATCAATTTTCCAGATTTCAAGGCGGCAGTTCGGGCACAAATTGCAGTCAAAGGATATCCAAATTTACAAGTGGCAGATGACAGTTTCAAGCATTTCCTATCTAAGAAGATTCGACCCCAACAAATCTCCAACAACCTCAAGCATTTGACTGATTCTACATTTATGTTTTGATGCTATTAGAGTTTATTTGCCAACAAATCCTAACAACCTCCAGTGTTTGAGATGTTCAAGCAACAGTTATCAAATCTGACTTCCCTTTAATTTACTGTTTTGTTTGTTTTAGGAAAAAATTTACAGGTGTCGAGATGATTGTAACTGTTTTCTATTTTTAGAAAACAGAGATAGAGCTGGAGTTTTGGAAGACTAAGACATTTTTTCTATATGAGAAGAGGTAAAAAAGAGGAGAAGGGTTCGACCTGAGAGGAAGGTGCGACCTGGAGGGACTAGATAGGAAGATGACCCAGAAACATATTTTCTGTTTTGTAAAGATGACCAGCAGGTTGAAGTGGTGTTGAATGAATATTAAGATATTGGATTTCCAGATTCTTGTGTTATGATTTGGTGGTGAAGTTTCTCTGACGTAAACTGTCATTTTCCCATTTTTCTCATATTGTTTATAAGAAAATTATTCTCAGGATTTGTCTTGTACACCTTGATTTGGCTTAAAGAAATGTCTATGTTTTCTTCTGCAAATTGAATGTAGAATTCAGATGAACGCACCTCTGCATTTGATATGATTCTTAACCCATTCTTCTTTCCCATCTTACAAATATTAAGATCCACTATCATGGCTACCTTGCTTGGTTACACAATGTTCTTAGTTATTCATTCATTCACTCAGTTTTGACCTGTTGACCCCATTTGCCCAATGGTCCTCCTTGTTGTCCCAAACCAACCATTTAAAAACCAAAACGCCAACCCCATACTTTCATAGCTAGCCTAACATCTATCCTATTCCATACCAAGTTAAATCATACAGACAGAGCCCTCTCTGAGTCTTGGAGGGCTAGATCCAAGACTCCAAGCGGTTGAAACAGTTACCTCTGTCAATTTCTTCTTCAGCCAAGAAATTACAGAGTGATAACAGGGTGTAGGAGGGGTGGCACTCCATGATATGCCCCCAACAAGGATGGGTCCTTGAAAATACCGGGACCCATGTTGATGACCAAATAAGCGTCTGAGATAGTGCGTACAAGAGGGAGAATGTTATCAATGTTGGCAGAATGGTTAGGCTCATAATGTGTAATTTGGTCGATGGTGACGATTTTCCTATTGTGGGGGAAAAACATCATTTGAAAAATAGAAGAGGCTACCACCTTCATAGCGTACATGTAGCTGGATCCAAAAAATATATTGTAATCAAGTAGAGCATCGATAACTTCAATGTTGATGAGGATATTTTTTCCCCTGAGTTTGATGGGGACATTTTGGAAGATCCCTTCACGGGACGAGGGTCAACCATCATAAGCCCGCAGGGTGATGGACGATGGTACTATCTTAGGGGAGTCGAGTTTCTTCCAAACTAATTTTGGCATGATGCATGTGGATGCACATTCATCGATGATACATCGATGTACTGTGATGTTCCAGATCTTAACTAGTATCTAGAAAGCTACCAGGGTGGGGAGGCATGGTTTTCCGCTATCTAGATCAAAGGTGATGAGTCTAGTATCAGCTGGATCAACTGCCCCCAAGGTGGAAAGAAAGGATTTACATTAAGTTGGACACATTTTGAGGACCTCCAAAAGATACATGGATGCAGTAGACTGTGCTAAGTCGTCAACCAGACTGTAGTTATGGGCTGCCCTAGCATGAGGGTTATGTACGTTCCATTGTAACAACATACGAGAAATACAAGGGTTTGGTTCAGTGTTAGGGTGTGGAATCATAAATGGTGTTCTGATTTTAGCTGGAGACATTTTCAAGGTGGTTGGGGTAGATTCAGGGGGAAAACCATACTGGTGACCGCGTGTTTGTAGAAGAATTTCTTCTTTGCTGGTAAGGAGGATGTTGCGATCAGCCATATTTTCGGGTTGAATGGGACCTAGGTTTTGATACTGCCCCATTTGGGGTGGAGCAGGGCATACCTCCTGTTGGGTATTCATCACACCTTGGTGTGGAATAGTTTTTTGCAAAATGACTGTAGGTGGTTGTTGCAAGTACTATTGTGGGTCCTACTGAGGGGCAGGCGGCATTGGAGGATGTTTCACGTTCATGGATTCTTTCATCCATTTGAAGTCGTAAATTTGGGGGAAATGGTGAGTATAATGTCCATACTCACCACAAAGAGAATAAGGGAAGTTTTTCCTGATATTGTTGTTGTTCTTCCCTAGTCGTTTGTTGTTATTGGCCCCTTGGGGGTTCTAGTTTCCTTGATTTTGGTTGCCCCTAGTGGGATGGTTTTGCTAGGGGTTATTTCCTCCCAGTCCTGGGTTATTATTGTTTCATTTTTCCCCTTTATTCTTGGAATTATTTGGCTAATGGGATGGATTGGACGTATTCAATTGTTCAAAATCATAAAGCTGTTGAATGGGAGAGGCATGGACAAAATTAACACCGACATGTGGGTTTCCTTGTGCAGGAGAAACTAGTTGTGGAGGATTAGAAAATGGAAAGTAGGGATTATTTTGGGGGGTCGAGACATATGGTGTATAGGAAGTTGAAGTACCTCCACAAATTTTATGGTTACATGTAGGGGTTGGGGATGGACCTACACTTGATGGAGGGACCAAATTCATCTAGGGTACTGGTGGGGGCCAGTGCTCGCAAGGAATGAGGGGGAAGAATAGGATAAGACTATTGGTAAGTGGGTGTAGGGTAATAAGATGGACCTCCATAGGGTTGCAAATATTGAGGTGCACTATAAATAGGTAGCGGTTGGCTATAAGGGTTGTGGTGTGTCATGGAACCAATCAACCCATCCACAACATGAGACATCCTAGGTTTGTCCTGGCCAAATGGTATGGGTCTGGGTGCATCAGGTAACACTGTGTATAAGTAACCTAATTGAGAATAGATTAGGTCAAACTGTTGGGCCTTGCTGATGGCTTCCTCTTCTGATCGAGGAAAAGTGGATGCAACATCCTTGGCGATAAAAAAGACAAGTGACTTGAGAAACCAATCAAGACGTTGTTCTTTGGTGGTTTTTTCTTTACAAAAACTACGATGCCGATGCCATTCATGGATGTGATCGGCTAAATGGATAACAATAATATATTTGAAATCCGAGAGAATTTCTAGGCCAATATCACGATGAATTGGTTGTTGGATAAATGACAAAAAGGCCTTGACCAATGATTCAAAGGTCACATGGGACCCTGATTTTTCATCCACATACCATTTGGTTGAGGAACCTATGAGAGTTCGTTGAAACAACCTTAAGTGGATGGAATCATCCATGATGTTATTTGAATAGCACCATAAGTGGAAGGTCATAACATGGTTGGCAAGATCATCCCGTGGTTTTCCTTCAAACTTTGGAATATCTGAAGGTAGTTTGGTAGGCAATTTGGGCCAAGTGGGATCATGCAAAATGGGATCATTTGTGAGTTTGGTTAAATCAGGAATGTTAAGGGATACCAAGTATGGCATAGGGATATTTGGTGGAGGATTAGTTCTATCCATCGTGTGAGAAGGTGGTGGACCTGTTCCTTGAGAGAGGTTTGGTGGGGTTGTACTTCTCCCTTGAGAAGAAGTTTTCCCCGCACCTCCTTGTGAAGGAGAAATAGTGGATGGATGGCCTTAGGAATTGGACCCAAGCAAAGTGGAACTAGGTAAAGTTGATCCCAAAATAGTAGCACTCACGGGGGTGTGAGATGGTTGAGCCGGTGAGTTGGCAAGACTAGGGAATCTTCTTAGAATAGGAGGAAGAGTTTGAAAGCGTATGGAATGATGAGGATTCTGCGGGTCCCCAATGGTGTCCGACTAGAAAAGTGAATGGGTGAAAATGGTGACAAGAGAGCAATAAATGAACAAGATATTTGTATAATTTGGACCTTCACAAGATATTACAACTCACAATTGCATGTAATCAAATGAGCATCATACATAAATCGATTGTAAATATGAAAACACGTGGATAGGTGGATTTTTTCTGCATGGGGGAACAAATAAAAGCACATGCTCATGTCCTAAAAGAAGTATTTTCCTTCCTCTCAAATAGTACCGGACCTTCCAAAAGAACTCAACAGTGGGTTCTGAAGCCATTGGAAAAGGAACTAGTGAAGGTTTAAATAATCATTTATAATGAGGGGTAGAGGGTGCATATCCTGAAAGAGTTGGTGATATTTCCCAATAGCCACACAAAATATGATCAAGGTGAGATTGCATCCCACAATCATCTCCTGGATAGATGTCCTAAATTTTGGTGACTAGGTACCTCGGTTAAAGTGTGGCATTTAGATATTCGACCTCAGAAATGGGTCACAAGATGGATTCCCTTCCAAGAGTTGGGTGACTCAAGGAGGGATGCATAGAACAACCGAACCTCGGCCTTCAACCCTTCACGAGTATCTCCCTACCTTATAGTCTAGGAACACTTGACTTGGAGGATTTAAAAGTTCCCTATTTCTCAACTTCTATCTTTGAGAATGTGAGAAATAGATAATGGAGGGTTATTTGGATGCCTACCCCTGCTATCCTACCTAGACTAAGAAATTTCTTTTGGCACCTCCTGTGGAGGAAAACTTAGTGAGTTTTTAGAAAAAATTTAGATGTGGTGGGCTGAGAGATTGGGGGTGTGAACCAATCTCGTTTGAATTAATGGGTGTGGATAATTTCCAAAGACGTAGTGAAACATTTTAGAATTCCTTTGGAGAAAACCTACTTCAACCTCCACTATTCAAAATAGAAATTATGTGTGTGGGGAGTGACTTTGTGTGTGAGCAAGTGAAAAACAAGTGTGCCAAGTTTTTAATAAGTTAGGTGTGATATTGCAACATGTGGACTTCCTATGGTCTCTACAAATCTTCTTTACCTATCTTATTACGTGTCATTAGTACAAACTTGCCAAATTTTAAAATCCCTAAAGAACTAGCAATGTGGAAATATGGGTCCTTTACAAATACTTTAAACTCTCTAAACGTTGTTTACACTACGAAAGCTTTGAAACTATCCTAGATTGCAAGTATGTGGGCATGTATGGGCATGTTACTTTGATATTTAAACTTCCCTAGATTGTGATGTAAACTAACAAAGCAATTTAAAGAAACTATCCTAAGTTTTCAACATGTGGGAATGTATGGGCCCTTACAAAACTTTTAAGATGATTTCAAAAAACTAAGAGGAACCCTAGGGGGGCTTTGTCCTCTCCTAAATATTTTTGTTAAGGGAGATGAAATGCCCCTTTAACCACCTTTCTGATTCTCAAGATCACACTAGGGTGAAAGAGAAGAACATACTCAAGGGTCAAAGTTAACTTCTAGTCCCAATGTAAGTGATTTACATATGATAGCAATAATCTCAACTTAAAATTTTACAATCCAAACAAGACATCCATGTGGAAAATAAAGAAAAAGAGGAGAATATTTGGTTCTTTTTACCCCCCTAAGTGCTTATGTTATCTAACCTTTCATATGGTAAATTACTCTAAGTGGAGTGACAAAGTGCATGAAAGAAAAAATATGAAGGCTAGGGGCCTTCAAATCATAATAAAAACCCTTACAATTTTGAAAAACTGGAGATATGCACAAGTTACAACTCTGACATGTGTGCAGTGGGCGCACAATGCATAGTGCAAAGAAGTCTGTGGCACGCACAATGTGTGTATGTGGGAAGAAAAATCCACTCACTTCCTGTCACGTGTCGGGGGAGGAATTTCCAAGTGAAATACTCCTTCTCCAACTCTTAAGTTTTCCTTTGGCAGGTTGGGCTAGGCTAGTTTTGGTACCTGCAAGAAAAATTGATTAAAAATAAGTGCTCTCTAAGATCAAATAGGGTGGAATTTGATACCAAATCCCCAGTATGGTCTCTAATCTATTGTGTTGGTTTTGTAACTTGGGTGAGAAAAACAACAACAATTACATGTCTAGATGAGCCTGCAAGATAAGACAAAAGTTTGAGAGTGGGATAAACAAGCCAAACACATGTATAAACAAATAAATAAAACTAAAAAAACTAAGAAATAAAACTTAGAAAGCATGAGAAACTTAGAACCATAAAAATCAACCAATGACCAACATAATTCTACCAATGGATCAATATATTAGTAGGAAAAACACCGTAGAGAAAAATGAGGACTTATGAGTCCTCTCTTCCTCCTTGGGAGGGCTCATGAGTTCCCAAATGGAGAGCTCTTCATACAATGGAAGAAATGGAAAATGGTGAAGAAAATCAATGCCTATTCCCTCAAGAGGTGAGTGGAATGGCCTATTGCAATGATGCTTGAACGATCCAAAGAGAAAAGAGGATTCTCAAGGGAGAATTCTTGCAGCATAAAAATACTATGAAGATCATGGTTTCTTAGTGCACCCATGGCTCTTATTTATAGCATTTATTCAAGGAAAAATGTAATTGGTTCTTGGTGTGAACAAGAGTTCTTTTAGGGCACCCTTTAGTCTTTGACCAGCCCCCCATTCAGATTTCTCTCATATATGAGGGTCAAATCATGTTGGGAGCTGGTCCATAAGTGGTTGAGGGGTTGATAAGATCCATAAATGCGTCGTTCATAGAAGTTCACAGTGTAGAAATTTTAATACAAATTATGTATTGCTTGGATTCTCCCGATCTAACAATTATATGCCTATGTTAAATACATAATCGCTTCTACAAATATTCTTGCGGAATTTAAAACATGATCGCCAATTGCAATATCAAGAATAAAGATCAATCACACATAAAATAGATGTTTTGTTGGGAAAGCATAAAGCTAAAAAATCCACTATCATATATTATGTATATATCATGGATCATGAAACAATCTCATACAAAACTCTAATCCAAGAGCTCTCAGTACAATATACAATTGTCTCACACTATCATACAAAAATTGGCAAATGCATGTGCCAATTTACTGCCTCCAGACAACTTGCCTCCTCTGCACAATCCCTGCTAATGGAAATCCCTGCAATGAATTGAATCCCTCTTTCCTAGGCTACACATTCCTTATGGGCACATCCACTGTGTGTGTGGTTGCATGAGTGCACTCACTAATGTCACAACTGATAGTCAGACTATCCCTTTCACCTGTTATCTCAACTGGGACTCCACTAGATCTGGCATGCATGTAGTTAACAATGGTAAATCTTCAGTTGCATGTGAGATCACTGATTGTGAATTAATTAATAATTAATTCACTGATCTCTCACTAGTGTAAGTTCAATTACAACTAGTGCAGTTGAGCTTAACTCACGTAACTGAGTTAAACTACTTCACAACTCACATAACTACACATCCAACTCCGTTTCAACTTCGAATCACTCATTTACAACTAATTCTACCTGCATGTCCCATTAGTCAACCTTTGAACTCGAATTTCCTATAGCTAACTGATTTGCCACTTCAGTTAACTATTTCCAAGTGCTCATTGAGAATAGACTAATGCTTATTGTCCAACTATTATTAAGGGATAATAATAGTCGACATACATCTATAAATAGAATTCACTCACCATTTATAAATAGACATGATCTATAAATATAATTTTCTCATCATCTAAAAATAGACTTCCACCTAAAAATAGCCTGAGGCTCCATCCTATTGTAGGTTCATAATTTTCATCAGGATTTTTTTGTTAAATGTCAACACACAACTTTTCTCGTACAAAATCGCACACTTGGTGCATTGTGCATGCTGAGAGATTTGTTGGCCCATGCACACTACATAGTGTGTGCACACTGCCTTTGGTGAGTTTGCGCATGTCAATTTTTGACCCAATTGCATAGTTTTTTGCCTTTTGAATGCATTTCAGTGTTGTAGGTGGAATAATTGTTGTTGGAATTGATGTGTTTCCTTAACCATTTGTGTGCAATGTTGCAGATGATTTTTCAGTGATAACACCATTGTTCTTATTTATATAGAGTTGCTTGAGGATTATTATAGGCTTATTTCTTTCAAATTTTATCAAAATGCCCATATCCATTGCAAATTTTACACTTTAAAGGGAGTTATTCATAATCTAAATATTTTTCATGCTTCTAGTTATCTAAAGGATGGCCTTTGGTAATCCCTTTTCCAAGTCAAACTCCACACAAATTTGTTCATAGGCATATATATTATTCTTTGGTTCAACTTTGTATATATATCACTCAAGGAATTCCCAATCCTTTGGAATGTGTCATCACTCCAATAGTGAAAGGGAATATGAGGAATACACATCCATACCAAAACTGATAAAGGAACATCATACAATGGAATGAATTCTAGGGTCTAATGATTCAAGTACATACCATGAGATCCAAAGAAGGCTCATTCTGAAAAATTAAATCCCTGTCATCCTTTGCCTTGAATAATAGGGAACACAATCATTTTCCACAAAAAAATGATTTAGCTCCCCTTCGATAGGAACCTTCCATTTTTTTTCAAGTCAAGTTGCCATACCTCAAAGGGAGGGCCAAATTATAGTAAAATGGATTATGAGTCTCCTTTATACAATGGTGATATCCTTATACCTAGATTCAATAGGGGGAAGTTCCATCTTAGGTATTTTCTCAATGCATTTGATAAATCTGGGAAGAATGAATTTTAAAGGTTTTTGACAGGAAGATACCATGGACCAAAAGGTCATTTCCTATGATTTTATAAGGTTTTTAGATATCCCTTTAGAGATTGGATCCATGGGGGAAAGAAAAACAAACCAAGAAAGAGTGCACTAGGGGTTTTGTTGATGATAGTGATATACATAATTGATTTTGTCACTCAATGCTAGTGGGATTTTAGTGAGTATTTACCCCAATTAGTGGGTGACATTAATGTGCCTCTCCTTTGGGATGTCAATTCCACCAAAAAAATTGAAGGGGATGTATTGTTGGGAAAGGTATATAGATAAAAGTGAAAGGTATTATATTTTGTTATAATTACTATCTTCATACATATATTTCTAAGGTTGACTGATACCTAAATCTATTTTTCTTTTCTCATCAAGGTAGTGAAGAGTGAAATGTGTTGCATTTATACATTGAAAATAATATTTGACTAGATGAAGGTATGAATAGAATGATGTAAATAAATATATCATAGTTTATCATGAAGTGCG
>ML781349.1:258212-293866 GCA_009831015.1 Picea engelmannii | reverse complement strand
TAGTTTTTGTTTAATTCTTGTTAATAGCTCTATTGTTTTCTTTCTAACCTCTTTACATACAGCTGTCATGACTAGCAGAGCCCAACTAGGCATGTAAGCACTCACTTTTTGCTCACACATCGACGAAAAGAGTGCAAACAGGTTGGATATAAATTCTGATCTTGATGAGTTAGATATTGAATTAGATGAAGTTCAGGATAAATCTAAGATAGATATGTAATAAATATTATTTAATATAAAGATCTAGTTCAAATTGAGTACTCTTATGTTTTGGACTCTCAAAAGGGTCCAATTCTCTTGAAATTTTATAGAATGAAATGGAGAAATCCTAAAACTAATCACCAATGAAGGTGTCATACTCTATAGTTTGGGGGTTAACATATAATCACCTTTTTTTAATCTATTAGAAAGTAAGATGGAAAAGGATATTTCTTTGTGGGTTGTGTATTCCTTTTGAAGCATTGCCAAATTTGAATATTCAAGTTTTATTAAAAAATGGTATACTCTAAATAACATAGTCCACACTGGTAAGGTAAATTAGTGAAAGACATGGGTTCCTTTGAAGGAGACTCATGTTCAAAAATATGGAGGAAAAATTCAAACAACAAGGATAAGAAACTTCATTTTGTACCATGTTTATATACAAAAACAAAATAAAAAAATAAAAAAGAAATTACAAATACCAAAACATTATTATTTTAAATGGCATTTATATACAAAATTTGATTTTGGTATGGCATATCACATAATTGAATGGGACTTTATTGACATTCTAAATGACATGTACACACAAAAAAATATTTTTCCATGGTATATCACATAATTAAATGGCACTTTATCAATCTTGTAAATTATATCTATATACAAAAATTGATCTTGACATGACATATCACATAATGAATGGGACTTATTGATTATTTGTAATAAACACTAAATTTGAGCTTATGTGTAATAATATTATTTTCTAGGAAACCACTAAATTAGTGGTTATTTAGTGAGACATATACGCTATTATTAACATCTTATATGACCAATCAGTTAGAGAAAACAATATGACTCTTGGCACAAAATTAGAGGTTTAGGTGTTGTTTTAATTTGTCAGTGTTTGGTTTTTCCTTATGACTAAAGGTTCTGTTGATGCAGGAAAAATTCCCATGCCAAAAATAGTGAGAATTTCCCAATGGAAGGTCCCCATTATACCTACTCTCATTTAGTATGGAAATATGCTCTGATATGTGGGCCTGGTTGTTGCCAATAAAATTGATTACTCCCAAATAGGAGACTTGTTCATTTAAGCTCTCTAGAGTCATACTTGGACTCCTAATCTATCATAATGATGAAGTACCATTCTAACCTACATCTGCTGGCATGTTTTTAGACAAAGGCAAAGTATGCGTGTTTGTCATTGATGACAAAGATCATGACCATTAGTACAACGATGATTGCATGGCAAGATCAGAAGCTAAATCCATTTCAAGTATCAAAAGCTAAAGCATGTTTTCAGATAGAGGCAAAGTATGTGTGTTTGTCATTTACGGAAAAGATCACCAATAACACAACGATGATTGCATGGAAAGATCAGAAGCTAAACTCCATTTTGGAGTTTCAGATACCGGGAGTTGGAGGAGTCAAGAGTCAAGACTCTTCATCACAGGAGTCCTGAAGTTGCAAAATGAGAAACACCGAAATCTTGACATAGGCACATCAACAAAGACTCCATTTCGGAGTTTCGCAGACCGAGAAATCAAAGATCAAAGGAACTTTAACCTTTGAAGTAGTGAACCTCAAAATCCCAAAACAAGCACAACAACAATGACTCCATTTCAGAGTTTTAGATTCTAGGAGTTGGAAGTGTCGAAACACTTCACCACAGGAATGTCGAAATGTTGAAATGTCGAATTGCGAAAAACACCTTTTGGTGTAGGTTTCAGATACTGGGAGTTGGAGTGTCGAAACAATTCACCACAGGAATGTCGGAATGCCGAATTGCGAAAAACACCTTTTGGTGTAGGTTTCAAATACCAGGAGTTGGAGTGTCGAAACATGTCACCATAGGAATGTCGAAATGCCAACATGCAAAATGGAGAAATAAATGCAAGACCCTGCAGATTTAATCCAATGGTGCTGGTTATTTGAGCATCTGATCGAAGGGTTATTGTTGATCTTTATGATTAACTGTTCAGTTATGATTCAGTTAGCAAAACTGAATCATGGTTCTTGGATGGTTGGCGATTTAGTTGCTGAGGCATTTTTTCCCAAGAATATTTGAGGTGTAACCGAAGAGGAAGTGTATAAAAGAAACATGCTGTGACTGTGCACGGGTGGCAGTGCAGTGTGAAAAATGAAATGAATTGTAGAAAGGTAAAATTATAGTATGTGCAGTGGAAAGAAAACACAGAGATGAGTAACAAAAGTTGAATATAACAAAATAGTGGAAGAGAGCATAAAGTTCACATGCCAAAGATGCATATTTGTGAGAAGAAGATAAATCTGAGGTGTGCATGCTGAGATAGAGGATAAGATCAGAAAGTTGAAGAGGATGCAAGAAGGGAGATACATTGATGTAGGCAGATTAGAGTGGCATAGCTGAATAGTGATAAGCCTGGTAAGAAAATGAAAACTATTGAATCACTATAATAAATTCACAGAAAGCAAAGTTTTATATTTCAAGGTGGCAGGGTGGTGCAAGGGAGAACAAGTGTTCTTTGTTATACAGGTTGGAGCCTGCGTAACTAGAAGTGGGTGCTTCCATTCAGTCAGTGCTGGAACACTCGGGGAGTTGGTGCTTCCTTCTAGTGGGTGCTAGAGAAACCAGAGAGTTGGTTCTCTCAAACAAGTTGGTGCTTGTATAAGTGGAAGTAGGTGCTTCCATCTAGTCGGTGCTGGAAAACTCAGGGAGTTGGTGCTTCCTTCTAGTGGGTGCTAGAGAAACCAGAGAGTTGGTGCTCTCAAACAAGTTGGATCTTGTAAAATAGAGGTAGTAGCCTCACATTGAGTTGGTGCTCAATTATAGATGATGTACAGAACTTAAAAGACTGCCTATCATTTCGAAGAAGAAGAGGTTTTCTCCCTTTATGGGTTTCCTTGTGAAAAAATTGTCTCTGTGTATATCTAATGTGTGACTGATGCTCATTATTTATGTTGTCCATATGTTGTATAATATTGATGATCACTTGAAGAAATATTAACAATGTTTTAATAGACTTAAAATTGGTTAAGCACAATAACAACTGATTCACCCCCCCTCTTAGTTGTCTTAGTAATTTCAACAATTGGTATCAGAGCGGGTTTATTTTATTTAAAGGTAGATCTGTAAGATTAAACATGACAAGTCATGAAGGGACTTCAGCCAGTAAGCCTCCTCTATTTGATAGAATTTTTTTTTCCTTTTGGAAGGTTAGAATGAGAACATACCTAATGGCCTTAGATGTTGATGTTTGGATGTAGTAGAGACTGGATACATAAATCTTGTTGTGCTAGCTTCCAAGGATGATAAGTTAGAATTTAGATTTAATGCTAAGTGAATGAATGCTATCTTGAATGGACTTGCAGAAGTCGAATTTGTAAAGGTGATGCATCTTCAAATTGCCAAAGAAATCTGGGATAAACTTATTAGCAACTATGAAGGAAATGAGAAAGTAAAAGATGCCAAACTTCAAACATTTAGGTTGAAGTTTGAACAAAAAAAGATGAATGAAGATGAAATAGTTAGCAAGTATTTTTTAAGAGTTGAAGAACTTGTGAATGCCATGAAGGGTCTTAGTGAGAAGTTTGAAGAATCAATTTTATTTCAGAAGATTTTAAGATCTTTGCTTGATAAATTTAATCCAAAAGTCTCTGCAATAGAAGAACTAAATGATCTTAAAACTCTATCCATTGATCAAATCCTAGGAACTTTAACTGCATATGAAATGAGAATTGACAAAGATAAATCCATTACTAGAGAAGCATCTTTTAAAGCAGACAAGAATACTGATTCAGATTTAGATGATATTAAGGCAAAATTTGTAAGAAGGTTAAAGAAAAGATCAAGAAAATATCAAGGCAAGCTTCCCTTCAAATTCTTTAACTGTGGTAAGATAGGTCATTTTGCATCTATGTGTCCCCATCAGAAAAAGGACCAGAACTTTGATGATGAAAAGAAGTACAAATTCAATAAATATAGTAAGAAGAAAAGTTTGTGTGCAAATAATGACAATTCCTCAGAAGACATAGATAGTGATTCATCATGTGAAGACAAAGTGGATGATTTTATGCTTATGGCTATGGGAGATCTTGATGATGAACACACAGGAGGTGAAATGGATGATGAAGAAGCCGTGGAGGATATGGAAGGTGAATTAATCAATGCTTTGGAAGAAATTGGCAGACTCAGATGTAAGAAGAGAAAACAAAAACAGTTGTTGAAGCAGTTTAAAATGAATGGTGAAAAACCTGATGAAAAATTTTCTCTACTAAAAGTGGAGTTAGAAGAGGCAAAGAAAATAGAAGACATACTGAAACAACAGTTGTCAGAGAAGAAATCAAGGTGTGAATCCTTAGAAGAAGAGATAGTAAAAACCATAAAACAAATGGAGAAGTTTAAGGGATTGTATCACCAAAATCTGCCAAGTATTAAAGCCTCAAAAGGATTAACCTCCATTCTAAATCAACAAAGAAACCCAAAGTTGAAATCTAGATTGGGGTATGAAGAAGGATTAAGTAGTGATCATCCAAGTAATACAGAACCTATCAAGTTTTTCAAATCCTCAAACATTGACAACAATCACTCTGCAGAAACAAAGAGAAGGAATGAAAGAAAAAGTACCAGAACCGAATCTGTAGATCAGAGAGATTATCGGCATGAAAGAAATCGACCTCCCAAAAAAGATAGACTTTTTCAAGGTACAAAGGATTTTTCTATGGTTATTGTTTTTTCTTCTCTAATTTTGGTCACAAAGCTATAAACTGTTCTTTAAAATTTAGATATGAACAATCAAGATATTCAACGGATAACCATCTTCCACAACAAAGATCGAAACAACCAAACAACAAACAACCTCAGACAATAAATCATGCGATGTCTAGGAAAAGGATGCAGGTTAAGAATAACAATAGTTATGAACATAACAATCGCTATGATCTTCTATTTAGTGAACCAGAATGTTACATCTATCATAACTATGGACATAAAGTTGCAGATTGTCACTTAAGGAATTACAATCTAGATTTGATCCCCACTGCTAAAAATGTCAAGGTTTGGAAGAATAAAGCAGATGACAAGTGTGGACTAGTGTTATCAGACCAAAGACAAAAGAATCCCTTGTATATTGACAGTGTATGTTCCAAACATATGACTGGAGACAAAAGTAAGTTTCTAACTCTAAGTGAAATCAAATTAGGGAATGTAACTTTTGGAAATGATGCACCAGGAAAAATAAAAGGTAAAGGAATGGTGAGTTTGAGTAATGGAAAAGGGAAAGATCAAGATGTGTTGTTTGTAGAAGGTCTAAAACATAATCTGCTTAGTGTCAGTCAAGTCTGTGACCGAGGATGTGAAGTCGTTTTTACCTCTAAAGACTGTAGAATAAAATATGTGAATTCATGATAGCTAGTTGCAAAAGGGATAAGAACAGAAAAAAATGTCTATGTGTTAAAAGAAGAAAAAGAAGAATGCCACTTAAGCAAGTATGATGAAAGTTGGTTGTGGCATAGGAGACTTTGACACCTAAATTTTGATCATATAATCAAGCTCAGAAACAATGTGGCAGTAAAAGATATTCCAAATATATCAAAGCCATAGGAAAGCTTACTCGCACTCAGTTCAAATCTAAAAACTTTCATTCAACAGAAAAAACTCTCCAGTTAGTACATATGGATTTATGTGGACCATCAAGGAAAGAAGGTACAGGAAAATAAAATTATTTTATGTTGATTATTGATGATTATTCTAGACTAACATGGGTTGCCTTTTTGAAGGAAAAATCTGAAGCATTTGAAAAATTCAAAGTGTTTAAGGCTCTGAATGAGAATCAAATAGGAAAAATATTAAAGGCAGTAAGGTCTGATATAGGAGGAGAGTTTATTTCATGGAACTTCAAAGAGTTCTGTGATAAACATGGGATCAAAAGAGAGTACACAATTCCAAGGACTCCACAACAAAATGGAGTTGTTGAGAGGCATAATAGATCAGTACAACAAATGGCAAGATCAATGATGAATGAAAGGAACATACCTCAGACATATTGGGTAGAAGTAATTCATATAGCCGTTCATATCCTTAACAAATCTTATCTCAGGCCACACAGTGACAAGAATCCTTATGAACTATGGTTTGGAAGACCTGCTTCAATCAAGCATTTTAAAGTCTTTGGGAGTAAATGTTATATCAATAACAATGATTAAAATATTAGCAAATATGATGATAGGGATGATGAAGGTATATTCTTGGGTTATGCTACAAACAATAAAGGGTACAGATGTTACAATAAGAGACTGCATAAAATGGTTGATTGTATAGACATAAAAGTTGATGAAGAAATCCCGATCATAAATGTAAGCAGTGTTGAACCAAGAACAAAAGATATAGTTGAAGATGAAGATAAACAGGTCCAAGGATTAGAAAGGGAATAATTTGAATCAGATGAAGATACAAATACTCAGGCTGACATAAATCAAAAGAAATAATCAAAATCACCTCTCAGAATTGTTAGAAAGAATCATCCTGAAAATAAGATAATTGGAGATATAAATAAAGGAGTTGAGACAAGAAGGAAATTGATTAAAGACTCAAAACAATCTCATGTTGCTTTTTTATCTATGACTGAACCTAAATTTTTTTATGAAGCCAACCATCATGATGATTGGATTAGAGAAATGAATGAATAGCTTGATCAGATTGAGAAGTAAAATACTTGGGAACTTGTCCCTAGACCCGAAGATAAGAATGTAATAGGTTCCAAATGGGTGTTCAAGAATAAAATGAATGAAAAAGGACAAGTTGTTAGAAATAAAGCCAGATTGGTCTGTAAAGGGTATGCACAAGTTGAAGGTCAGGACTTTGATGAAACTTTTTCACCAGTGGCAAGATTGGAGGCCATCAGAATATTCCTTTCATATTCATGCCATAAGAACTTTAAAGTGTATCAGATGGATGTTAAGTCAACTTTTCTTAATGGAGATCTAGAGGAAGAAGTATATATGGAGCAACCTGAAGGATTCTCATTGACAGATAATACTAATTATGTTTGCAAGATGAAGAAGGCCTTTATGGACTGAAACAAGCACCACAAGCTTGTTATTATAGACTGGACAAATTTTTACAAGACAAAGGGTTCAAGAAAGGTAATGTTGACAACAATCTCTACATTAAGTCTGAAGGTGATAATTTACTAGTTGTTTTGGTTTATGTAGATGATATTATTTTTGGTTGTACTAATGAATCATCTGTCCAGTGGTTTACTAACTCTATGCAAATAGAGTTTGAGATGTCCTTGATAGGAGAAATGTCATATTTTCTTGGCTTACAAGTAAAACAGAGTTATGCATGAATTTTTATATCTCGAGAAAAATATTTGAAAGAGATGTTGAAGAAATTTCAGATGGAGGATTCCTCTCCTATTAGTACACCTATGGTGGTTGGTTGCAAGCTCAATAAAGATGATATGTTACCCAATGTTGATCAAAGGACATACTGATCAATGATAGGCAGTCTTCTGTACATCACAACATCACGTCCTGATATAATGCAAGTTGTTGGAATAGTAGGTCGTTATCAATCAGCTCCTAAACAAAGTCACTTGGTAGCTATCACAAGGATATTCAAATACTTGAAGGGAACAATGACTTATGGTCTATGGTATGCCAAAATTTAGAATTTTCAGTTAACTTCTTATTCTGATTCAGATTGGGCAAATTGTGTTGATGAGAGAAAAAGCACCAGTGGAGGAGCATTCTTCCTAGGTGACTCATTAGTAGCATGGCTTAGTAAAAAGAAAGGATCTATTTCCTTATCAACTTCAGAAGCAGAGTACATTACTGTTGGTACTTACTGCACTCAGATTTTATGGATGATACAAACTCTTGTAGATTTGAAGGTAACTTACACTGATCCCATTCCACTTCACTGTGATAACACCAGTGTCATCAGTCTCTCTAAGAATTCTTTACTTCATTCAAAATCTAAGCACATACCAATAAAATACCATTTTCTCAGATAACAAGTTACAAACATAATTGTTCAGGTGAATTATATTCCTTCCACAGAACAGATAGATGATATCTTTACTAAGCCATTAATAACGACCCCTTTTGGATATCTTTGTCAAAAGTTGGGGGTTATAACTTCTTTTGTCTAATCTGTTCACCTGGTCAGGGGGAGTACTTATTGAATATCTATTGTATTTCTATGCTTCTCATAGTTTATAGGGGGAGTATGTACTGCAACAACTCAGGGGGAGTGTGTCTCTTCTTTGACATTGATTTCAAAGGGGGAGAATGTGTGGTAATTTCAAAGATGCTACAATGGTATAATTGGATGTTCTTCAATGGGTTGTTGGATGTTCTTCAAGGGGTTGCCATCAATGCCAAAGGGGGAGATTGTTGGCATGTTTTCAGAAAGAGGCAGAGTATGCGTGTTTGTCATTGATGGAAAATATCACGACTAGCAACACAATGATGATCACATGGCAAGATCAGAAGCTAAACTCCATTTCAGGTATCAAAAGCTAAAGCATGTTTTCAGACAGAAGCAGAGTATGCGTGTTTGTTATTTATGGAAAATATCATGACCAACAACAGAATGATGATCGCATGGCAAGATCATAAGATAAAATCCATTTATGGTATCAGAAGTTAAAATCCATTTTGGAGTTTCAGATACCAGGAGTTGGAGGAGTCAAGAGTCGAGACTCTTCATCACAGGAGTCTCAAAGTTGCGAAATGTGAAACACCAAAATCCCAAAACAGGCACATCAACAAAGACTCCATTTCAGAGTTTCACAGACCGGGAGATCCAATATCAAAGGAACTTTAACCTTTGAAGTAGTGAACCTCAAAATCCCAAAACAGGCACATCAACAATGACTCCATTTCGGAGTTTCAGATACTAGGAGTTGGAAGTGTCGAAACACTTCACCATAGGAATGCTGAAATGTTGGAATGCCGAAATGCGAAAAACACCTTTTGGTGTAGGTTTTAGATACTAGGATTTGGAGTTTCGAAACACTTCACCACAGAAATGCCGGAATGCCGAAATGATGAAATGCCAAAATGAGAAAAACACCTTTTGGTGTAGGTTTCAGATATCGGGAGTTGGAGTGTTAAAACAATTCACCATAGGAATGCCAGAATGCCGAAATTTCAAAATGCTGAAATTCAAAAAAAACATTTTGTTGTAGGTTTTAGATACCGGGAGTTGGAGTGTCGAAACACTTCACCACAGGAATGTTGAAATGCCAAAATGCAAAATGGAGAAATAAACGCAAGACCCTATGGATTTAATCTAACGATGTTGGTTATTTGAGCATCTGACCGAAGGGATATTGTTGATCTTTATGATTAACTATTCAGTTACGATTCAGTTAGCAGAACCAAATCATGGTTCTTGGATGGTTGGTGATTTAGTTGCTGAGGCATTTTTTCCCAAGAATATTTGAGGTGTAACCGAAGAGGAAGTGTATAAAAGAAACACACCGTGACTGTGCACGAGTGGCAGTACAGAGTGAAAAATGAATTGAATTGTAGAAAGGTAAAATTATAGTATGTGCAGTGGAAAGAAAACATAGAGATGAGGAACAAAAGATGAATATAACAGAATAGTGGAAGAGAGAAGAAAGTGCACATATCAAAGATGCATATATGTGAGAAGAAGATAAATTCGAGGTGTGCATGATGAGACAGAGGATAAGATCAGAAAGATGAAGAGGATGCAAGAAGGGAGAGACACTGATGCAGGCAGAGCAGAGTGGCATAGTTGAACAATGATAAGCCTGGTAAGCAAATGAAAACTATTGAATCACTGTAATAAATTCATAGAAAGAAAAGTTTTATATTTCAGGGTGGCAGGGTGGTGCAAGGGAGAACAAGTGTTCTCTGTTATACAGGTTGGAGCCTATGTAACTGGAAGTTGGTGCTTCCATCCAGTCAGTGATGGAACACTTAGGGAGCTGGTGCTTCCTTCTAGTGGGTGCTAGAGAAACCAGAGAGTTGGTGCTCTCAAACAAGTTGGTGCTTGTATAAGTGGAAGTAGGTGCTTCCATCCAGTCGATGCTGGAACACTCAGGGAGTTGGTGTTTCCTTCTAGTGGGTGCTAGAGAAACTAGAGAGTTGGTGCTCTCAAACAAGTTGGAGCTTGTAAAACAATGCTAGTAGCCTCACATTGAGTTGCTGCTCAATTATAGATGATGTACATAACTTAAAAGTCTGCCTATCATTTCGAAGAAGAAGAGGTTTTCTCCCTTTATGGGTTTCCTTGTGAAAAATCTATCTCTGTGTATATTTTATGTGTGACTGATGCTCATTATTTATGTTGTCCATATGTTGTATAATATTGATGATCACTTGAAGAAAGATTAAGAATGTTTTAGTAGACTTAAAATTGTTTAAGCACAATAACAATTGATTCACCCCCCTCTCAGTTGTCTTAGTAATTTCAACAACATCGACTCCTAATATAACAGTAATATAAAACTGATTGCAAGAATAAATTTGAATTGTTGTAAACATGAAATAATTCACATTCCACAAAATAAAACCCTACTAACATATTCAATTTACATAAACATGATTTGTTTTTAATGTAAATGGTATTGAGTATGTCCTTTCAATCACATCCATAACCAACTCATAATATTCTCGTAAGAAATTTTAGAAAATGAAAATAACCTAGAAAAATAAGCAAATAACAAATGTATACAATCATATGAAATGGTCATGGATCAACTTCTCCTTTTATTAGATTATTCAGAAAAAAATATTTAGTGTGAGTGTTGTAACAACAAGTTTTGATGGTTCATCACACTTCTTATGGAATCAGTTGGTTGGGCGATCGACCTACATATGGAAACAGTCCGTTGGGAATCAATGAGATATCTACATGGGTCGATTGAGTAGTCAACAAGCCTATCGGTTAGATAGTTGACTAGAAGTTGAAGAAATTCGATTGGTGCATCCACCAGTTGAGAAATTGACTATGATTTGGATGCATGGACGACTGGATAAAGCATTCTTTTCGAGATGAATAAACATCGGATATTTGTCAGAGTCAACTCAAACCACTGATGGTTATATGTGGACAAGATCTTTCCTATTAAAATGAAGTTGGTTAGATATTGAAGATATAAATAACAGATCTGATGGGTCATTATATACATTTTTGGAGTATGAGGGTACAATATTTCCAATATTCATTGTGATGTTTTGATCACAATGCGTTGTTATTAAGTGTTTCAATGGTGTATTTAGACACCGCCTCTATCTTTGAAACTTATCCTCTTTGATTATTTACAATTCTATTTATTTGTTTTATATCAGGTTACACCCTAATCTCCAACATGGTATCAAAGAAACTAGTCGTGATCTCACCTGTTGTCCACAAATCACATTGAGCATGATTTTTTATGTGATTGACTTTGGGCTAGTGACTTGTAGACTATAAATTGTGGAAATAGATCTGATTTATCTAGATATCAAATATGGCTTCAAAGATTGATCCCGTAATTTTGAATGGATCAAATTATGTGGTATGGGAACCATACATGGAAACCATTTTGAAGAGTAGAGGATTGTGGAAATATATGAAGATCGTGATTCAAGATCCAATGGACTATTAGGAAAATTTTCTTGTTGATGGAAATAAGGATGAGTTTGTGGGGGTCATCATGACCTATATCTCATGGAAGATTTGTTTTCACATCAGTGGAATCGAATGCCCTCATCAATTCTAGAAAAATACGAAGTATCTATTCGAAAAACTTGATGAAATCTATGTCATGAAATTCGAGAAAGAGTTGATCTCTCTAGATATTTATTATTTCGACAGAATAGAGGACTATTTGGTGTGTGTGAAGGAATTGTATTTGAAATTCGGTGAATGTGGAAAGAATTATCAGAAGAAATATGGAAAAGTCATCGAGTTGGTCCTGATGAAATTGAGAATACCATTTGATGTGTTCGTTTCGATTTTCTACACCAATTCGTAGGAACTTAAGGAAGATGGAAAGGGTTACATGTTTGAATCTTTCTATGGCATATTGATCAGTGATAAGCACAAATTACTTGATGAATTGATTGATCTTGTTTCTTACACTGACGAACGAAGTCGAAATTTACATGAATGACTCAGACACCTAAGTTTTTGAAGTCTGTAGTCGATAGTAACTCGAAATATGGTTGTTGGATTACCTAATTTTTTTCCCCTTGATGGAATCTGTAAAGGATGTGTTCTTGGAAAGCATCATTAGGAATCCTTTGACTCTATAAAAGTGTGGTGAGCATAGAACCTTCTAGAACTAGTTCACAATGATCTGTGTTGCATCAATATATCTTCCTTAGTAGGTGCAAGATATATCTTGACTTACATAGATCTTTGTGTGCATAGCCTAGGAGGGGGTGAACCATGGTAAAACCAATGTACTGTGTGATGATTGAATGCCTATTTACTTTTTGTTAATGTTTGATCATCTTTAATTAATATTAATGATTGATTTACACATATGTGGTTAGATAGATCTATTAGATTACATGCAAAGATTTAACATATGAATGGATATTAAGAATAATATATTTATTAACCAGTGTAATGCCTGAAGAAGATCAACTATCATCCCATATCCCCACTCTTTCCTACACTACAAGCACTTAAGCATTACAGTCACCCATAGAACTATCTCAGGTGAGACTGTGCACTACATTCTGTGTGATGTGTTTCCCTTTGGTTTACTAGGATGGTTGATAGTTTTAGAGGGTTTTGTTGGAAACCTATTCATATATGAACCTAGGTCCACCATAGAAGTAGAAATAAAGAGTAATAACCAAAAAATGGTTCTGCTTCCGGCTAGAAATGCATGGGATTGAGATATTGGGATCCACAGAAGAAGCATGTGGAAAATGAAGGTATAAAAGGGGAATGTTCAGACCATGAAATCCAATGAAGACGGAGATCGAAAGATGGTTGAAACAAATAAGGTGCTTGAATTTACATAGAAGGAGAATAGAAACCATAAGTTAACACCGCACAAATATCTGGACAAGTACGTGTTTAGCGACCTGCATGAGGTGTTTTTCTATGATTTCCTGCATGTGTTGTATGAGTGGACATTGAGGTTGAAGTACAACCACCCAAAAAATAGAATCAGACAGCTCGAGTGGAATCATGTGGAGATCGTGCAGTCGCAACAAGTTAATAACAAATTCATGCACACAATAGATTTCTGGTTAGATAGTATTGTTGCATGGTTCATCACATAATTTGCAGTAGATACTGTGAATTTTTACAACACAATAGAGCAAGATTTCCTAAAAGGACTTAGAGGTAGGTATATCATATCATTGTATACTTAAATCAATATTTTACTATATAACAACAGTGTGATGACGATGGAATCAAACATCTAAAATTCCTTGCGTGCATGGGGGAATGGGGGAAGCACTAAAAAGAGGTGGAGAAATGGAGGAAGAGATGGATAAGGGAAATAAGGAGGAGGCCATGGACCCAATAATGATAGAGGAAGATCAGATAAAGAAGATAATGGAAGAAACTAGAAAGACGTGCAGTGGAATACCCTGTCAATATAAGATGAATAATAAGAAGAGAGCCATAGTAGATAGAGAGGGCTTGGAAAGTGATGAAGAAGAGGTAGAGGATCTTCGATATGTGAAGAATATTGAGGAAATCCTGTGCACAACATATGAAAAGAAGATAGGTGGTCCAAGGGTAGGAACAAATGGCAGAATTCCCATCCATGTCAGTGTTGGTGTGGAACCCATAACCCCATGTGCGACTAGTACACCAGAAAGAACACCACCATTTAGACAATCAAATTTTAGTGGAAGAAAGACAACATGAAGTACATCTAAACAAGGAGAGACAACTAGAGGAGCCAGTTCAGGTCATAGTAGTTGAATATCTACACTGTGCGGAGGTAGTAGTTCACCATAGTTGAAAATGGCAGGACATGATCCCACCATTAGGTTACCATAATTTCAGGGAGAGTCATCTGAGGACCCTGAAGAGAATTTGTTCATATGTGAGAATATTTGGGAAGCAAAGCGAATAAAAAATGAGGATAAAAAACTTGCGCAGTTAGCTATCATGCTAAGAGACCATGCACTAGATTGGTATATGACCTTAGCAGTAAACAATCCACCAGGAGTAAGAAGGACTATTGCATATGTCAAGAAGCTATTGATAAATGAATTCCATAAGCCTAGATAAAAATATCAGTACATGAATGAGATGATTGAAATTAGATAGAAACCAGGTGAGTCTATTAGGGATATTGATCAGAGGTTCAAATGGTTGAAGGGTAAGTTGATGCTAGGGACCTAACCCTTCACGTAGGTAGAATAATATATTCTGATGTAATAAAGGTCTATATTAATAAGGCCTAGCAATAAGGAAGAATAAGTCAAATGTAATAAGACCTAATAGAAGCTTCCACTTCTAGAAGGATCCTCCTCTAGATGGTTCTTTTGATAGACATATTTAGTATAAATAGGAGTCGAGAGTATGAGAACTTTTGTCTTGGATATTATTGTAATAGAGCTCTGCTTTGCTAAAGGTTTCCCCCTCGAAGAGGCAAGTGAACATTGATCTCAGTAATTAAAGTGCTCTTTTTGGTGTTATTATGGTATCATTTTGGTATTATTGTGGTGTTGTTCCTGTTATATTGTTTTTTATATTCCATTTCTAGCATTTTATTTCTATTCTGCATACTTTTTATATCTAGAATATTACAAGTGGTATCAGAGCACTTTCCTCGGTAGAAAATTGTGGGTTAATTATTTTCAAGGTAGAGACATATTCCAGTGTCTTTAAGCTACAAAGATCTATTGTTACACACATAAACCCATAATCGGGGATTCATACATGCAAGAAATACAAGTGGTACTTAAGCGCACATCTTTTGGCCACCGTTGTAACACCTGTTGGTACCCCTTCGAGTGGTAGCATATTAGACAACACCTATATATAGATCGAACTAGAATTCCTGAAGCCCTCTTTAGATAAATCGATCAACTGCCTGACTGTTATAGTTCCACTGAGAATAACACTCGATAAGATACTCTCTAGTACCTGGGTAGTCGGGTAGTATGGCTAAGGGCACGGTCTAACCTCCTTAGTTGGTTCCCTGAGATATTGGGCCGAGTACTACTGTTGGACCCTGCATGTATATCAGATAGCTATAGCATAGGGAAAACCCTTGAATAACTAACCTTTGGGGATGGAAATAAAAAACAAAACAGACAAGATCTATTGTTGCACAACTGTGTTCGAGTTTCCAAATCACTACACATTTTTTCCTGATTAAGAATTTGGACATTTCATCACTGCAGTATTCTTTAGACCAGAGTATAACTCCGCAGGTGTAAAAAAAAAAGTATGGATTTTGTTGCACCATTATTTGAGACCTATTCCATTGGATTTATCTCTTCTCCCTTATCACATTCATACCTATCATTTTTCAACAATTTTTTTGACCCCACCTGCCCCTTTTTTATTCCCTCGTCATCATGGCCCATACCCATAGCCAAGACTTGGAAGATTGCTTCAATAAATTGCAATCTAATTTCATAGAGACCCAACAACAAGTGATATAGCTCAGTGACAATATTTCCACCATCAATAAAACATGCATTCTTCCATCGCCGCCTCAATCGAGGAACTCAAAGAAGACCTCAAACAAGACATTACAACCCAAATTGAATCTGCCACTTCAATGATCTACACCAAGCTGCATATCGTTGCAGACCCCCCTTTATCTGACCCACATTTTCATACTGAAGTTGAAACTTCCTTTCATTCCCATAATTTTCAGCCCCATTGCTTTCAGTGTGACCTACACCTTCCACGTGTGGATGTGACCAAATTTGATGGCTCAAATCCCACTAGTTGGGTAACTCAAATGGAACATTATTACTCTTTGTATGACATTACAGATGAGTTGGCCAAACTCCGGTATGGTGTTCTCCATCTATATCAAGAATGTTGACAATGGTGGCAATGGAGAAAAACTACTTGTCAAGGGTATGTTACTTGGACACACTTTGTGGTAGATCTTTATGAACGCTTTGACACTGACACCAACCATTTAGGCTATTTGAAAAAGTTGAAACAATTTAGCACATTGGAAGACTTTATAGCTACTTTTGAGTGACTGGATTTTTGTACAGAGGGCATGTATGATGCTTTTTTCTAATAATGTTTTATCAGTGGCCTCAAGGATGAGATTCATGCCCATGTCCTCATGGCTTGGCCTCAAAGTTTGGTGGAGGCTACTAAAAGAGATAAGGAAGCAAAACAATTTGTCTCTTCTCAAAACCGAAAACCCTCCTTTATTCCTCGCACTAAACCAGTAAATCCCACTCCTCATTCTACTCCACTAAAGATCCAAAAATTGACCAGGGCCATAATGGCTAAACGCCAACACAAAGGCCTTTTTTATAATTGTGATGAAAAATATTTTCCAGGACACAAGTGTAAGGAACAAAATATTTTTATGGCCATCTCGGAGGATGTTTCATAAGAGGATGTTGAAGCTCCCCTTGTGTCTGTGTCACCTGAACCCACTGACATAACCCCTCCCTCAAACCCTCAGGAAGTCGAACTGGTCATTTCCCTAAACTCTCTCACTGGATTCTCTAGTCCCCAAACCCTCAAGCTAATTGGCTATATGAATCATAGGAAGGTCATCATTCTTGTTGATTGTGGAAGCACCCATAATTTTATTCATCTCCACATTGCCCAAAAAATTAATTCCTATATTCGTGTAGTTAATAATTTCCAAATCATGATTGCCAATGGCGGGTCCATGAAATGTGGAGGGCATTGTGAAAATTTTCATCTCCAAATTGGTGACTACCACCTGAAATCTCATATGTTTTCTATCGACATGGGAGGTTGTGACATTGTGTTGGGTGCAGACTGGCTAAGGAATTTGGGTGCCATTCTCATGGATTTTAAGGAATTAACCATACAATTCAACCAGGAGGGCCAAAAATATAAGTTCCAAGGCATCACCGTTGTTTCCCCTGAGATAATTAGTTTCCATCTCATGGAAAAAATGCTCAAAAAAGGTCATTCTAGTGTTATTTCCCAACTCCATTTCATACAAGAATCTGAGATACCCTCTGTGTCTTAGGACCTCCAATCCATCCTCTCTCAAAATCAAGTGGTTTTTTCCACTCCCTAGGTACTCCCTCCTTCAATTGGTGTTCATGATCACTCCATTCCCCTTGTCCCAGGAATCCTTCCTCCCAATATCCATCCCTATCATCATGCCTTTTCAAAAAAAAATGAAATTGAGAAAATGGTTCAAGAACTGCTTAACGTAGGTGTTATCTGCCCTAGCACGAGCCCCTACTCTTCTCCTGTGTTCATGGTCCTTAATAAAGAAGGCACTTGGTGCTTGTTTCCTGACTTCTGCACCCTTAACAAAATCACCATTAAAGAAAAATTTCCCATTTTTGTCATTGATGACCTCTTGGATGAATTGAGTGGCACCCAGTTCTTTACTAAACTTGATCTTCATTCTGACTACCACTAGATCTGTATGAAAGAGGTAGACATTCCTAAAAATTTCTTTAGAACTCATGAGGGCCACTATGAGTTTTTTGTCATTCCCTTTGGCTTTTGTAATGCTTCGTCTACTTTCCAAAGCCTCATGAATCATGTCTTCCATCGTTTTTCTCCATGATTTTGTCTTAGTTTTCTTTGATGATATCCTCATATATAGAAAAACCTAGAAAAACCATCTTGCTTATGTGGATCAAGTTCTCCATCTACTCTCTCAGCACCAACTTTTCCTGAAATAATCTAAATGTGCTTTTGGCGCCTCAGAAGTCGGGTACTTGGGTCATCATGTTGGAAAGGCCGACATTAGGGTGGATCCTAAAAATATTAAAGTTATGCAAGACTGGCCTCACCCAAAGACTCTCAAAATATTGTGTGGATTTCTGGGCTTAACAGGTTATTATCGCAAGTTTGTTAAGAATTATGGAAAGATTGCGACACCTCTCACTGCACTCTTTAAAAATAATTCTTTCACTTGGACTCCAATAGCTGCTCAAGCTTTTCAAACCTTGAATATGGCCATGTGCACCACTCCAATCCCAACCCTTCTTGATTTCACAAATACCTTTGTCCTTGAATGTGATGCTTCAAGGAAAGAAATTGGTGCTATCCTTATGCAAGAGGTGAGGCCTTTAGCCTTTACCAACAAATAACTGTCTGAATGAAATTTGGGCAAATCAATCTATGAAAAGGAAATGTTGGCTATTCTACATGCTATTGATATTTGGTGCCCTTATTTATTGGGAAAACACTTTCAAATTAAAAAAGATCATCAAAGCCTCAAGTATTTTCTGGAACAATGCATTTCCTCCTCAGATAAACAAAAATGGGTGACTAAGATCTTTGGATATGATTATGAGATCATTTACAAGAAAGGAAAAGACAATGTGGTTGTGGATTCACTTTCCCAAAAATATGAAGATGAAGGGTCCCTTTTTTTCTCTCTCCTTCATTATACCAGATTGGCTCCAAGCCATTCACTAGGAATGGGTACACGATCCCAAAAGTTCGCATCTGATACAACAATTGTAGTCCAATTCTTCAGTTTACCCAGGGTACTCTTGGATCCATGATGAGCTTCGATACAAAGGCCATTTGTATTTAAGTAAACAATCAAAACTTAAATTCAAAGTACTTTCTAAGATTCATGCTACACCCACAACTGGGCACACTGGGTTTACCAAAACCTATGATAGGGTCAAACATTCTTTTTTATTGGATGGTATGAAATAGGATGTTCATAATTTTGTGGTTGAATGTGATGTGTGTCAATGCAACAAGGGAGAAATAGTTAAATCTCATGGCACACTAAAACCACTTCTGATTCCACCTGCTATTTGGCAAGATATCTCTATGGATTTTATTGTAGGATTACCTAAATCGGGCAATAAATCAGTCATCATGGTGGTATTTGATCATCTTTCCAAGTATGCTCATTTCTGTGCTCTTCAACACCCATTTACAACATCCACTATGGCTCAACTTTTCATGGATCAGGTCTTCAAGCTTCATGGCATGCCGCATTCTATTATTTCTGATCATGACCCAAATTTCACCAACAATTTTTGGTAAGAACTGTTTAAGCTACAAGGCACCCAATTGCATCTCATCACAACTTATCATCCCCAAATTGATGGTCAAACTGAAGTTGTCAACAAGTGTTTGGAAACATATTTGAGGTGTTTTTTCTTAGAAAATCAAAATTAGTGGGCTCAATGGTTACCACTAGCTGAATGGTGGTAGAACACTTCATACCATGCAACTACCCGCATGAATCCTTTTGAAGCGGTATATGGAAAAAATCCGCCTTCAGTTCTCTCATATTTTCTGGGTGTCTCCAAGGTCCAGGCAGTTGTCCAAACACTTACAGTTCGAGAGGCTATTCTCTGTACCCTCAAAGAGAATTTGGTCATGGCCTAGAATCACATGAAGCAACAAGAAGATCAAGGTCATTGTGAACATCAATTTGCAGAAGGGGATCAGGTGTTTCTTTGACTGCAACCTTACAAGAAAAATTCCCTCAAGGCTAACGATTGTCAAAAACTAGTGCCCAAATTTTATGGTCCTTATACCGTTCTCAAGTGTGTGGGATAGGTGGCCTATCAGTTAGCTTTTCCCAGTCATTCTAAGCTACATCCTATTTTTCATGTTTCCTACTTAAAGAAGGTGATTGGAACTAAGTTCCAAAGTCAAACCAACCTTCTCGAGTTGGACAAAGAAGGCTCCATTTGGATACAACCACAAGAATTTTTGGACCAGTGTGAGTGTCACCTGCATCAACGAACTATCAAGGAAGTGTTAGTCTAGTGGAAAGATACAACCCTGGTAGATGGTACTTGGGAACCAACTACCATTCTGCAACCATTTCCACATCTCAAGCCTTGAGGACAAGGTTGTTTTTAAGGGGGAGGAAATGTTAGGGACATAACCCATCACATAGGTAGAATAATACATTCCAATGTAATAAAGGTCAATATTAATAAGGCCTATCATTAAGGAAGAATAATTCAAATGTAAGAATACCTAATAGAATCTTCCGCTTCTAGAAGGATATTCCTCTAGATGGTTCTTTTGATAGACATATTTAGTATAAATAGGAGTCGAGGGTATGAGAACTTTTGTCTTGGATATTATTGTAATAGAGCTCTGCTCTACTAGAGGTTTCCCCCTCGAAGAGGTAAGTGAACATTTCTCTCAGTAATCAAAGTGATATTTCTGTTGTTATTCTGGTATCATTTTGGTATCATTTTGGTGTTGTTCTGGTTATATTGTTGTTCATCTGCCATTTCTAGCAATTTATTTATCTTCTGCATAATTTTTATATCTGGAATATTACAGTTGAAGTATGTCATGACTGACATGCTTCATAGAAATCTCTTTGTGAATTCAATATTACCACATTTGAAATACCCCTTGAGACAACATAAGTTCCAAAATCAGGCAAAGGATCTACAGGAAACCTTACAACTGGAAGAGAACCAGTATCAGAAGAAAGATCCAACAATAGAGGAGATGAAGAACCTTACATTTCAACTGAAACAGAATAAAGGAAAAGAGAAAAGAGAAGTTGTTTGGTGTACCACATGCAAGACAAAAGGTCACCACAATAATGAATGTCCAAATTTCGTGCAGTACATGGAAACATGAGTACCAAATTTTTTTCCAATAGGAGGACCATGGTGCAAGATCTATAAGACACATGGGAATGATCCATATCATTGTCCCATGATGCATAAGTATAATACAATACCCAAGAGTTCATATTGCAATTTTTGCAAATCAGTGGGCCATGATGATAAATATTGTAGGATGATGGAGGTGATGAGGGAAAGAACTTCAGATACCTATAAGGTGTAGGAAGAAATGATGACAAGGAAATCTGCACCTCAGTTTAACCAAGGACCACCTCCATACAACACTGTGTAGTAGAAGTATAACATTGCACAACCACAATATAATAACACACAGGTACCTCAATATAATAGATAGTGAGGAGATAGAACTAGATATATAGGTGGAGGATGAGGTAGAGGAGGATTTGGGAGAGTCAAAGGACCAATGGTGTGCCACAACTGCCAACATCTAGGAAATTATGTGAGGAAATGTCCACTTCCACCTGCGACATGTATGTACTATCGCGTAATATACCATGACACAGAAGAATGCCCAACACTTTTGGGAAAAAAATCAAGAAATGAGAAACTAGAACAATCAAAATGTTCAGTGGATCTCTATAGAGGCCATGGATTATGGAAGAAATATTAACATAGTCACATGAGGAGGCACTAAGATAGGACCTGACGTAGTGATACATGATCCAACACAACACCAGTGGGTGAAGAAAAATACTGAAACACAGAAGAATTTTGATGCATAGAAAGAAAAGGAGACATTCAAGGAGGCTAGCCAAGAGTTCCCAAAACAAGATGTTGCACCTACATCATCTACACAACATACTCAGAATATAACAATGTATGGTATGCCTTCATCAATGGACCGCACCAACGAAGCACAGCCTTTAGGGAAAGTAAGTACCATAAAGACTTTTCTGCAATACTGTGTTAAGCTATTGAATGATCCATCATCTGTTAAAGTTTTGGAAAATATGTTAGAAATATGTAACATAGAGGCAAAGGGGAAGTTAGAGAAGAAAACAATCAATCATATTCATACAAGGAGGACAAGTAGAGAATTCAGACTGAATGCCAATATTGGAGATTTCAATATGGGGGATATTATATTGGACTTAGGCTTTGAGGTAAATGTGTTATCCAAGAAGACATGGAAGTGTATGGGAGAGTCCACACTAGGATATTCACCTGTCTGGTTGAATTTATAAAATCAACATAGAGTTCTACCAATTAGACGGCTTAAATGTGTGACAATAGATCTGGATGGAGTGTGCACTAAGGAAGACTTTGAAGTAATAGAGATTGTAGATGGAACAACACCATATTGAACATTTCTTGGAATGGATTGGGAATTTGATAACCAGACCATAAGAAACTCGAATATAAGGAAAATGACATTTGAATCAGGAAAATACATATTCACTATGCCATTAGATCCATCAGAAGGAGAAAGGTTCGTAGAACCCACCTGTCTAGATCTGGAAGAAATAAACCAATTGTACATAACCACCGTGTACGGATAATATTATGTTAACCCAACTACATATGGGGTACTGAGCTGGAGAAGCATCACATCATGTGCTTATGACTTAGATACAGGCCTGGAGAATTGGCAATAGATATTACATGAAGTTTCCACGAGAAGGTGCACAAGAATAGACCACGCAGTAAGATGGGTTGGTACAAAGATGAGGGAACCTCCCAGTTTCCATGGGGTAAATGACTTAGAAGAATTCCTCATACAGTATGAAGAAAAAGTGTTAGAAAATTAGAGACTCTTAGCCCTAGATATTTCACTCAAGGCTACACCTGCAAGATGGTGGGGTGGGAACAAACAGACAATTCATGATTGGTACCAATGTAAGTGATTACTATGCATTAGATTCGACGCAGAACAAATTAGCAATAAAATGCATAGATATGAGGGACAGGGGACACCAATAAAAAATTTGGAGAAGTGCAGGACACAATGTAGGATGACACCACCAGAAGAATGGCCTCATAATTTCATCCGCACATTGGAAGGAATTCCAGAAAACTGGTATGTAGACCAGGAAATGCGCAGAGTCACTGCAGAGTGGACAACATTACAACATAAATTTATGGTAACCTTATCATTTGAACATGAGAACCCCAACATTGATTGAACATTAAAATAGATAAGAGGATTAATTTTAGTGATGAACTAGAGGTTGAAATCATGACAAAGTATCAACAATAGAACATACAGACAATCAAAAAACTATTGTCATGCTATCATGTTGAAGAGGAAGAACCAAATGAGGATGGCATGCACAATATTTAGATTACAGAAATTGAAGGAGAAAGAGAGTTTGAAGGTCCATATATAGAGTCAAAATTATTTTTTGCACCTATCAAGGTGAATAAATTCAACATTCAGACCACTAATAACCCTAAAATGGAAAGTATTGGGGACTATTGGGATGAACAAATTGTAGAAAGGATAACAAATTTACTGCACGAATATGGTGACCTATTACCCACACCATTTGCAGAGATGAAAGGAATAGAAGGTGAGATAGGAGAGATGAATATACCTCTCAATCCTAAGGCTAGACTTGTCAGACAAATACCTTATAGACTGGATCCAGTGTATAAGTAGAAAGTGAAGGTTGAAATTGACAGAATGTTGGAAGCTGGTCTCATAGAACCAATAGAGAAATATGAATGGATAAGTCCCATGGTAGTGCAAGAAAAGAAGCAAGGGGGGATAATTATTTGTGTAGATTTGAGAAAGATGAATTATTCTTGCCTACATGATCCTTTTCCCACCCCTTTCACAGATGAGGTATTAGATAATGTGGGAGGCTAGGAAGAATACTCATTTACAGATGGATTCTCAGGTTACCATAAGATCAAGATAGCTTGAGAAGACAGGTATAACAAATTTTTTTCCACAGAATGGGGATCCTACCAGTGCAGAGTCATGCCCTTTTGGATGAAGAATGCACCCTTCATATTTTCAAGAGTAGTCATAACTGCTTTTAAGGAATTCATACATCAGTTTTTAGAAGTGTATATGGATGAATGGATTGTATATAGTCTGTTAAAATATCATGTAGAGGTATTAAGGATCATGTTGGAAATATGCAGGCAATGTCAGATATCATTGAATATCAAGAAATGCATCTTTGGGACACCTTTTGGAATATTGATGGGACATATAGTCTGTAAACATTGCTTTCTAGTAGATCATGCTAAGATTGCAGTCAATATCAATTTACCACCACCAAAATCAGTGCGATAGTTGAGAGCAACACTGGGACATACATGCTATTACTAAAAATTCATAAAGGGGTATGTGCAGATTATTGCGCCCATGGAAAAAATAATGAAGAAGGATACCATATTTTAGTGGAATGAAGAATGTCAACAAGGGTTGGATACCTTAAAACAAAATATGGTCACAACACCTATCCTAGTATTCCCATATTGGGAAAAGACATTTCATGTGCATGTAGATGCATCAGCCATAACACTTGGAGAAATTATTACACAACCAGGAGTAGGGGATTTAGACCATCCTATAGCCTTTGCAATAAGAAAGTTGTCAAAATTAGAGAATAATTACAACACCGCAGAAAAAGAAGGCCTAGCCATGGTATATGCACTTCATAAGTTCAGGCACTATTTGCTGGTAAAAAAATTTAAGAGGTTCATAGATCATTCTTCCCTAAAATATTTAGCCAACAAGCCAGTGTTGGGGGGGATGATCTGTAGATGGTTGTTGTTATTTCAAGAATTTGATTTCAAAGTGGTAGTCAAACCAAGGAAGTTGAATGCAGAACCTAATCATCTATCAAGGGTCACTAATGGAGAGGAACCTACCAACTTTGAAGAAAACTTTTGTGATGTACAGTTGTTTTCAGTACAAATAGATGATGAATATTTTACTGATATCATTGAATAATTGAGCACAGGGATTGCACCATAAGAATTATCACTGCGCAAAAGAAGAATCTAGTATTCAAAGCTGTAGACTATCAACTGATTGTAGGACACTTATATAAAATGGGAGCAGACAACATTTTGAGAAGGTGTACTCGAGCATGAAAGGCATAGAATTTTGGCAAAAGATCATGAGGCAATAACTGGAGGGCATTATGCAGGAAATGCTACCATTCATATTTTATTGTGTGAAGGATTATGGTGGCCAACAATTCAAATAGATGCCAAGGCATATTTTCATAAATGTGATATCTATCAGAGGGTTGGCAAACCTAACAAAAGGGATGAGATGCCGCTGAGACCACAAATAACTTTGTAGGTATTTGAAAAATGGGAAATAGACTTTGTTGGGATAATCCATTGTTGGCCCTTGGTTATGAAAGTAAGAGAATATCAAGGAAGAAAAGGAAAAATGCGAACTGCGTAGAAGACACAATGATTGTTACTGGGTCGAAGTGAGCAAAAGAGCAGAAAATATGGAGCGAAGTAAAAGGAAGCAAGTCGTTGGACAAGGAGATCGAGGATGACAGATCAGAAAGAAAGAAGGATCATGGACAACTCAACAAGAGAAAAAATCCACCGTTGTATTCTTTGGAGCACCACACGAGAAGGAAGGAAAGACAGGCTGGCGAAGCCCTAAAAACATGGGTCAAGTTGACCTAGGGTTTTAGACACCTAGGGTTTTGGTATCTAGGGTTTTGACACCTAGGTTTCAGCCTAAGGATGTCAATGAGTGATTGTAATGTATAAATAGAGGTCTAGAGGACATGGGATGGGTTGTTGTTACTGTTTTTGGTGTTATGATTGTTGTTTCTGTCATTGTCATTGTGTGATCGAGTGAGTGATATTGTGTGAGAAGGAAGTGTTGAGTACGAGAGCCTTCTGTATTGTAAGATATTCAGTTGGGTGCGAAGATCAAACTTGCAGCTGGGTGCACAGGGAGGGGAGAGACAGAGAGGAGAAGAAGGAAGATATGCTAGCTAAGAGCATAGACAAGAACTGTATGCTTCATCCTAATATATTATAAGCACAATTATGTGGATGTAGCCCTGGAGATGGGTGAACCACATATAGCTTGTGGAGTAGATCTAAGATGATAAGTGATATATGCATGATGTACTATTCTAGTATTAGATCCACTTGATATTCCCCTTGGTTGTAGACACCTATGTCCTGCAACTGCCCCATAGCTGCTTTGGGTGAGACTGCATCTTCTTCGTAGGTGTTGTCGAAAGGACCAGCAGTTAGGGCTTGTTGGTGCACTCTTAGAGTTGAACCCTGGGTCTTCCCCTGTGCAAGAAAATGGTTTTGTTTCTAAGACGAGAATATTCTTGAGGGAATGTCAATGTGGTTTCCATCAAAGACATAAATTCAAAAGTGGATAGAGGATCAAGAAAGGGACTTTGTTGAAGCCTAGAACAAGAACCCTAATCTTAGTACAAAGGATTGGTTGGAGAGATATATATTTACTGATATACACAAAATTTTCTTTGGAGGAATCCATTAGGAGCTATATGAGTGGTTAGCTAGGTTAGCAGATACCCAGTTTGAGATCATATCTAGGCCACCTGTGGTTTGGATGTCGACGCTGATCAAGAAGGTCAAGAGAGTTGACAATGCCATGTCAAGAGAAGTATATCATTGGGTTGATAGCACCATTGGAGGGTACATCACCGAGTTTGTTGTTGATAGAGTAGAGTCGTATAGCCAAGCCGAGAGATATTTCTTCAAGGGACCCAGAGGAAATTTTTTACATTTTCTGAATTTGAGGATCAAGATGTTGTTGCATGAGAAGAAAATTTTGAAGATACCGTAGATTGGTTGGATTTGAAAAAGCTAATGTTCAAAAATTCAGACAGCGACAGTGACACAAAGGCTGGACATACACGCAGTGGGAGAGCATTTAGATAAGTTCATCTTGTGAACCTCTTTAAGAAGAACTACGGGGATGAGGGTTTCTACAGTGGAGAAGAGGAAGATCTGAAGGACAAAGAACATTCAGAACCCGTGGGGACAGAGGAAGGGAAAGTTGAAGAACCTCGTTGAGATGAGCCAAAAACTTCAGGAACTGCGTAGACTATTGAAGTAAGTACTATTATCCCTACTGTTGATTAAATAAAATTAAGCAATCAAAGTAATCCAAGACACCAGAGCATTCAGAGCACTGTCACTAGTAGTCCACCACATACTCAGTAGGGAAACCTAGGAATATCTATGGTAGATGAGATGAGGCTCCCTATTTTTAGGCGAGATGTATATGAAATGTTCATTAAGGTTGGTTGTCATTGATGTCAACCCTTGAAGAAAGCCCCGTAGCACAAAGGTTTGGGTAATGGACCCAAGATTGTTTGATGTAAATATGACTCAATATTGTTTTTTCATGGTTGATAAGAAGTAAATATGGATTAACTCCAAAGTGGTCCCCTTATGGTGAAAGCCCTCACGAGAAGACACTTTGAGGAGTAAGAGAACCCATGCTTAATTGCAGGATAATGAGATGAAGGACAATGAATTTTTCAAAGAAACTATCCTATATGGATAGTGTTTGTCATGCCATTTCCAGTGGTATGTAGAACGTCACATAACTCCTCATGGTTAGAGAGTTATGACCATGTGAAGTTGGAGAACCTAGGTTTGGGTAATGGACCCAAGTTTGTTTGATGGATAACGGTATATTTTTTCTATATTTGAAGGTAATACTATTCTATATGGATAGTACATGTCACTCCATTTCTGGTGGAATGTGGAATGTCACATAACTCCTCACGGTTTTAGAGTTATGGCCTTACGAAGTTGGAGGACCCTCATATGTTATCTAGAAGCCCCAAAAGGTCAAAGTAGTCAAAGTGGTTTAAGAGATTTTAAAAGGTAAATAATAAAGTGAAGTGATGAGTGTATTATAATTCAAAGTGAATACAAAATAAATTATTTCAATAATAAATTTAATGTAGAAATTAGAAGTGGGTTAACCCTAAAATAAAGAAAGTGGGCCAAGTGACCTAGAAGATGTTTTTAAGGAAGCTACTTGGAGAGTATAAATAAGAGGCAAGTCTCTCTCAATTTAATTACACTTGAGAATATTGAATATATATAGGTGTCTAAGGTAACCAAGTATATCTAAGCCTAATTTCTAATGGAAGGTGAAGAAAAGAAGGCCAAAATGCAAGGAAGGATAAATTCTTTTGATGGTGTTTTCTAAGGTATGTTATTTACAGGTCATCTCACCATTTTCTCTATAACGTTTTTTGTATAATGAGTCAAACCATGAAATTTCTATTCCATTGTGAAAACATACCCAAGTATATGTGGTAAAAAATTTAGCTTGTGTGTTGTTGTATTTTGGGAGTTACACTCCATGGAAAATAGGGTTTGTGGCTAGTCCTGAAACTAGTCAAAAACAAGTGTTTCTTGTAAAAACATCATAACTTCTTCATAAAATATCCAAATTCAGTGAGACTAAATGTGTTGGTTAGGTTACAATATTTAGTATAATGTGTAATAGTTTCAGATCAATTCAATGAATATTTCGTGTGGGGAACTCTCTACAAGGTCGCTCTCTAGAATAAGCCAGAATTCAGCAAGGTATGCCATTTTTGCTATAACTCCTTTTCTGAGAGGTTCCAAGTAGTGACACCTGGAGGAATTGCACAAACCACACTAAATAACATTGTGTATCAGTTTCCAATCTTTATACATTACAGGTTCAAAGTTATGATAACTTCAAGTTAGGGTTGTTGACTAATCCAAAACTAGACATGTGAGACTAAAGAAAAGTTTGATGAAAATGCTAGTCTCTTGTTGTTAAAGTTAAGGAAGGTTTGTAGGAATGTGATAATATACACACTAGGTCTATTATAGAGCTACAAATTAGATTTGGATGATGAAATGGATGAGGGATTTTGGTTGAGGTACATGTTGAGTACATGGTTGAGACAAGTAGTTGATGAGTTGGCACATACATGAGGTGTATAGTTGATGATGTTGGTACATATTGATGAGAAATAGTTGATGAGTAGTTTACACATGATTTTTACATATTTGGTACATGGTTGGATGCACTTGTTTATGGTACAAGTTGATTACAGGTTGTTTGGTACAGGTTGGTGCATGGTTGGATGCACTTGTTTATGGTACAGGTTGATTACAAGTTGTTTGGTACATGTTGGTGCATGATTGATGCACTTTTTTATGGTACAGGTTGATTATAGGTTGAGGTATAGGTTGATGCATGGTTGATGCATGGTTTATATTTATTGGTACATGTTTACAACAGTATATCGCACAGTGATAGTGTGAAAGTGGTTCCATCATTCTACTTCTACTTCAGGGTGGAAGGACAGGGCAAGGACATGTGGTTTTATCCACCTTCCGGCTGTATCTAGAGAACATAGGGGGTTGTAGCCTCCTTCTAGTTGTAGCCAAAGAGTTAGGGAGTTGGAGCTTTCGTCAGGTTGTAGCCTGAGAAACTAGGGGGTTGGAGCCTCCTTCCAGTTGCAGCTAGAAAACAAAGGAAGTTGGTGCTTCCAATGAATATAATTTTTCAAGACATATAAGAAAAAACCTTATGTGGTTTTCTCCCGATTTGGGTTTCCACGTAAAACACTGGTGTACTATGTATATGTGTGATCGTTTATTGCTTACTTCTCATTATTGGATAATAATTCTACATTGATATAACATTTGAAGAAAAAGGATTATAACTACTCTATTATTGATTCACCCCCCCTCTTTGTAATCCAACAATTGGTATCAGAGCAGGTTCCTTTAGAAATCAATTTAACCATTGAAAGGTAGATCATGGAGAGTACCAACTCATATAAAAATGGAATACCACAGTTTGATGGACAAAAGTATGCTTTTTGGAGCATAAGGATGAAGAAATATATACGGGCATAGGGATTTCAAGTTTGGCAATCAATTATAGATGGATACACAACACCATCAATTCCACCAACAAATGACAAAGCAGTGAAACTCGGTGAGAATAATTCCAAAGCCAAAAATGCACTTTTGAATGGTCTTAGTGATACGGTATTCACCAAAGTTGCACATTGTAAATCTGCTAAAGAGATTTGGGACAAGCTTTGAAATATTTATGAAGGAGATTCAAAAGTCAAAGAAACAAAGCTTCAAACTTTTAGAGGTCAGTTCGAACAACTAAAAATGAAGGAAGATGAAGATATCGTAGCCTACTTCTTATGAGTCGATGAAACAGTGAATGAAATCATAGGATTGGGAGAAGAAATCAAAGAATTTGTAATTATTCAAAAGGTACTAAGATCTCTTCCTATGAGATTCAACTCTAATATATCAGCACTAGAAGAAAGATCAGATCTAAACTCAATAAGCATGGACGAACTGCATGGAATCTTCACAGCATATGAGATGAGAACTGAACAAGAAAATCCATATGTAAAATAAGCAGCCTTCAAATCATCCAAAAGATCAAAGCAAAATAAAAAGGAACAAGAAGAATATAGCAGCAACAACGACGTCTTGAAAGATGATGAAGAAGTGGCCAACTTCGTCAAAATATTGAACAAGGGAACCAACGATAGGTATACAGGTAAGATTCCTTTAATTTGTTTTAATTGTGATGGTATTTGGTCATTTTTCCAAAACATGTCCTCATAAGAAAAACAGAAATGATGAAGGTTACTCAAAAGGTAGACAAACATATAAAAGTAGAAGAACTACAAAGAAAGTTTTCAAGAAAACATTTTGCACCAAAGAAGACATCTCATCATCAGATGAAGATGAAGTTAGTGACAGTGAAACATGGAGAGTTCTAGTCATGGTAGTAGAAGACTCTGATAAAGAAGACTCCAAAGAAGAATATGAAAAAACATATGAAGAAGAAATTAAAGAGGCATAAGTTGACTTTCGAGAAGAATTAATGAGTGCCATAGAAGTTATCAGAAGAGAAAACAAGAAAAACAAGAAACTACAAGAAGAACTAGATAAAAATAAAAGACACTCAAGAACTAGAACAAATGATCACAAAATTGAAGGTTCAAATAGAAGAAGATAAAAGAATTGAAGAAGCATTCAAAGAACAACTAGAAGGAAAGGATAGAATCATTGGAAACTTGGAAGCAGAGATTGTCACACTAAGAAAGGATATTGAAAAGAAAAATATGCAGAATAGCTCAAAAGTTCTGGATGACATTATCAGCATTCAAAAATATCATCTTGACAAGTTCATACTTGGATACAATCAGACAAAAAAGGGATCAAGCTCCAAAATAACAGAGCAAGAAATAAATCCAAACACCTATGCAGAAACAATCAAAGGGGATAAAAAGATATACAAGGAAGATTACAGGGACACTCCTCCACTGAGAAGATTCATATTTCAGAATCAGGAATAGATAGACAGGCCTCAAGAAGAAGAAGGATTCATAAGAGCACCTCCTTTCAGAAGATATTCAACTACCAGGTATCAAACTGTATTTTTTGGTTTATGTTATGCATGTAATAATTTGGACATAAAGTTGTAAATTGCAGAGCTAACACCAGGAACAATAACTACTTTGAGAGCCATACACAAAGGGGTTATTCAAGAATACCTAGTGAAACATAGAGATGAAGTTACAACAGGTTTGAATCTTTGATCACTGAAGTGGAATTTTACAAATGTAACAATTTTGGATACGTGGCCAAAAATTGCAGAATGACAGTGCCTCCTAAAGAACCTCAACAGAGTCACAGAGAAGAACTTCAGAAAATGACATGGATAAGAAAGCAAGATCAGTATAGCAATGAAGAATGCACAGTCGCTCTACAAGATAAATAGAAGAAACGTGGTTGGTATGTTGACAGTGGATGTTCAAAACACATGACATGTGATAGAGACAAGTTTCTTACATTACGAAAGGAAAGATATGGATCAGTCTCCTTCGGAAATGATGATTCAACCAAAATCATTGGAAAATGGACAGTCCGAATTGGGAACAAGAATGAGAAGGCAGAAAATGTTCTACTAGTAGAAGATATGAAACATGATCTTTTAAGTGTGAGTCAAATGTGTGACCAAGGTCATAAATTTACTTTCGATTCACAAAAGTGTGAGATAAGAAAATAAGGTTCAGGGAAATTGGTCGCTACAGCTGCAATAATTTCAAGCAACATATATGTGTTAAGAAAATTTGGAAATGAAAAGTGTTGTCTAGGAAAGGAAGATGAAAGTTGGCTATGGAATAGAAGAATGGGTCACATGCATTTTGATAACCTTGTCAAATTCAGAAAAAGAGAAGCAGTCAGAGAAATGCCAAAGATCACGAAACCAACCAACACTTTATGCAAGCATTGCCAACAAGGAAAGCAAACAAAGACTAGGTTCAAATCAAAGGAATATTCAACAACAAAACCATTGGAAATTGTGCATACTGATCTAGTTGGACCAACTACAACAAAAGGCTTAAAAGATGAGAGATAATTTAAGTTATTAGTTGATGATTATACAATAATCATTGCAGTTTGCTTTCTCAAGAACAAGTCAGAAGCTTTTGAAAAATTCAAGATCTACAAGGAAATGGTTGAAAATGATATGGACTCAAGAATCAAATGATTAATATTGGAAAATGGAGGATAATTCACCTCAAATGAATTTATGGACTACTGCAACAATCATGGAATAAAAAGGAAATTCTCCATCGCTAGGACACCTCAACAAAATGGAGTTGTTGAAGGAAAGAACATGATAGTACAAGAAATGGCTCGAACAATGATAATGGATTCAAAGTTGAAAGATATTTTTTGGACACAGGAAGTGCATACAACAGTTCACATTCAAAATAGAGTAATTCTCAGAAACAACACTGATAAAACTCCCTATGAGCTATGGAAAGGAATACTAGCAAATGTAAAGCACTTCAGAGTTTTTGGAAGCAAATGCTACATCAAAAGAGAAGATGGCAGAATGGGAAAGTTTGACTCTTGTGTGGACAAAGGAATACTTGTTGGTTACTCAAGTACAAGGAAATCATACAAGTGTTACAATCTAAGATTAAACTAAGTTGTGGAAAGCATCAACATAACAATTGATGAAATAGACAGACCATAATCAAGAGAAGAAGAAAACAAATCAATGGAACAACTTTTCGAAGAAGAATATGAAAAAGAGGTAGAAGATGAAGATGAAAAGAATTCGACAGGAGCAAAAGAGCAAGTTCAACAAGTATCTTCAAATACACCTAGCAAATGAGTATAGAATAATCATCCTTCAGATCAAATTATTGGAAACAAAGATGCAGGAGTTGAGACTAGAAGAAAAATCCATTCACCAGAACAAACACACCTAGCACTCTTATCTACAATTGAACCAAATTGTTTTGAAGAAGCCAACAAGGATGAGTTTTGGAATAAGGCCATGGATGAAGAATTGGATCAAATGGAGAAAAATGACACTTGGGAATTGGTTCAAAGACCAAAGAATAAGAATGTGATCAGCACAAAATGGGTTTTTAGAAATAAATTGAATGAATATGGACAGGTTACAAGGAACAAAGCTAGATTGGTATGTAAAGGATATGCACAGATTGAAGGAATTGACTTTGAAGAGGCATTTTCCCCAGTTGCCAGAATGGAAGCAATCCATTTTATTTTAGCTTATGCATGCTCCAAAAATGTTAAAGTATATCAAATAGATGTAAAATCAGCTTTTCTTAATGGGGAACTTGAAGAATAAGTCTACATTGAACAACCAAAAGGATTTTAGTTGTCAGAGAACACAGACTATGTGTGTAAATTAAATAAGTCCTTGTATGGTCTAAAATAGGCTCCTAGAGCATGGTACTCCAGATTGGATAAGTATCTGTAGTAGGTAGGGTTCAAAAAAGGAAGTGCAGACAACAACCTCTACATCAAGGTAAGTCAAGGTAATATTTTATTAATTGAAGTTTATGTTGATGATATTATTTTTGGTAGTGATGATGACAGGTTAAGCCAAAAATTTGCAAAAGACATGCAGAATGATTTTAAAATGTCATTACTTGGAGAACTATCCTTCTTTCTGGGACTTCAGATACGTCAAAGAAACCAATGAATTTTTATTTCTCAAACCAAGTATATTAGATAAATTCTAAAGAGGTCCGGAATGGAACATTGCAAACTAGTTGTGAGTTGAGCAAAGATGATGATTCGAAGTCTACAGATAAGAGACAATACAAGTCTATGATTGGCAGCCTACTATATGTGACAACATCCAGACTAGATGTAATGCAAGTAGTTGGACATGTGGCACAATTTCAAGAAGAACCAAAGGAATCACATGTATTAGCAGTAAAGAGGATCTTTAGATATCTCAAAGGAACATAAGAGTTTTTATTATGGTATCCAAAAGGAAAAGATCTATCACTTATTGCCTACACAGATGCAGATTGGGCAGGTTGTATTGATGACCAACAAAGCACCAGTGGAGTAGCATTCTACTTAGGTGAGTGTTTGGTATCATGGATAAGAAAGAAACAATCATCAATATATGTATCTATAGCCGAGGCAGAGTATATTGCAGTGGTAGCATGTTGTACACATGTTTTTTGGATGAAACAAACTTTCACAGATATATAGGTTGAGTATGATGAGCCCATTCCAATATATTGTGATAATACAAGTTCCATCAGTATCTCAAAAAACCCGGTGATGCACTACAAGACGAAGCACATTCCAATCAAGTATCACTTTCTACATGAATAGGTTGTAGAAAATAACATCAGAGTTGAGTATGTGGGAACAAAAGAACAAGTGACAAACATCTTTACAAAACCACTTCCACAGGAAGCTGTTGAATATCTTCACCAAAGACTTGGGGTTATTTATACTCCAAAATGAATTCTTTTTGAATGATTATCTTATATGTCTTAGATGTACACAAGGAAGCACCATAAGAGGACAGTTCAGTCAGGGGGAGCAACCCCGAATGCAAATATGTCTTTGCCATTGATGACAAAGGGGGAGATATTTATCAGATGTAAAGAATAGAGGCATGGTTCTAGGGGGAGAAGATTTGCAGATATATCATATGTAGAGGACAGAGGTAGATTTATCAAATGTAGAGGAAAGATGCATGGTTCAAGGGGGAGCACGAGTGATATGATTTCAGTATTGCATCAGAGTGTTTCCATCAATGACAAAGGAGGATATTGTTGATTAAGGTTGGTTGTCATTGATGTCAACCCTTGAAGAAATCCCCGTAGCACAAAGGCTTGGGTAATGGACCCAATATTTTTTGATGTAAATATGACTCATTATTTGTTTTTCATGGTTGATAAGAAGTAAATATGGATAAAATCCAAAGTGGTCCCCTTATGGTGAAATCCCTCATGGGAAGATGCTTTGTGGATTAAGAGAACCCATGCTTAATTGTGGAATAATGAGATGAAGGACAATAAAATTTTCAGGGAAACTGTCCTAGATAGATAGTGCTTGTCATTCCATTTCTGGTGGTATGTAGAACGCCACATAACTCCTCACGGTTAGAGAGTTATGACCATGTGAAGTTGGAGAACCCATGTTTGGGTAATGGACCCAAGTTTGTTTGATGGATAACAATATGATTTTTGATATATTTGAAGGTAATACTATTCTAGATGGATAGTACATTTCATTCAATTTCTGGTGGAATGTGGAATGTCACATAACTCCTCACGATTTTAGAGTTATGGCCTTACGAAGTTGGAGGACCCTCATATGTCATCTAGAAGCCCCAAAAGGTCAAAGTAGTCAAAGTGATTTAAGAGATTTTAAAAGGTAAATAATAAAGTGAAGTGATGAGTGTATTATAA
>ML781349.1:218856-258162 GCA_009831015.1 Picea engelmannii | reverse complement strand
AAATAAGGAAAGTGGGCCAAGTGACCTAGAAGATGTTTTTAAGGAAGCTACTTGGAGAGTATAAATAAGAGGAAAGGCTCTCTCATTTTAATTACACTTGAGAATATTGAATATCTATAGGTGTCTAAGGTAAACAAGGATATATAAGACAAATTTATGAGGGAAGGTGAAGAAAAGAAGGCCGAAATGCCAGGAAGGATAAATTCTTTTGATGGTGCTTTCTAAGGTATGTTATTTACAGGTCATCTCACCATTTTTGCTATAACTTTTTTTCTATAATGATTCAGACCGTGAAATTTCTATGCCATTTTGAAAACATATTTGAGTGTTGGTGGTAAAAAATTTCGCTTGTGGGTCATTGTATTTTGGGAGTTACAATCCGTGGAAAATAGGGTTTGTGGCTAGTCGTGAAACTAGTCAAAAACAAGTGTTTTGGGTAAAAACGTCATAACGTATTCATAATATATACAAATTAGGTGAGACTAAATGTGTTGGTTAGGCTATAGTATTTAATATTCTTTGTAATAGTTTTAGATCAATTCAATGAATATTTCATGCGAGGCACGCTCTACAAGGTCGCTCTCTAGAATAAGCCAGAATTCAGCAAGGTGTGCCATTTTTGCTATAACTCCTTTTCTGAGAGGTTCAAAGTAGTGAAACCTAGAAGAATTGCATAAAAAAGATTGAATAAAATTGTTTATTAGTTTCATATATTTATACATTACAGGTTCAAAGTTATAATTACTTCAAGTTAGGGTTGTTGACTAATCCAAAACTAGGCATGTGAGACTAAAGAAAAGTTTGATGAAAATGATAGTCTCTTGTTGTTAAAGTTAAGGAAGGTTTGAAGGAATGTGATCATATACACCAGGTCTATTACAGAGCTACAAATCACATTTGGATGATGAAATTGATGAGGGCTTTTGGTTGAGGTACATGTTGAGTACATGGTTGAGACAAGTAGTTGATCAGTTGGCACATACATGAGGTGTATAGTTGATGATGTTGGTACATATTGATGAGTCATAGTTGATGAATAGTTGACACATGATTGGTACATACTTGGTACATGGTTGGATGCATCGTTTTGTGGTATAGGTTGATTACAAGTTGTTTGGTACAAGTTGGTGCATGGTTGGATGCACTTGTTTATGGTACAGGTTGATTACATGTTGTTTGGTACAAGTTGGTGCATGGTTGATGCACTTGTTTATGGTATAGGTTGAGGTACAGGTTGATGCATGGTTGATGCATAGTTCATATTTATTGGTACAGGTTTACAATGATATATCTCACAGTGATAGTGTGACAGTGGTTCATCATTCTACTTCTACTTCAGGGTGGCAGGACGGAGCAAGGACAGGTGGTTGTAGCCACCTTCTAGTTGTAGTCAGAGAACATAGGGGGTTGTAGCCTCCTTCTGGTTGAAGCCAGAGAATTGGGGAGTTGGAGCTTCCCTCAGGTTGTATCTTGAGAAACTAGGGGGTTGGAGCCTCCTTCTAGTTGCAGCTGGAAAACAAAGGAAGTTGGTGCTTCCAATGAATGTAATTCTTCAAGACATATAAGAAAAAGAATTATGTGGTTTTATCTCGATTTGGGTTTCCACGTAAAACACTGGTGTACTATGTATATGTGTGATTGTTTATTTCTTGCTGCTCATTATTGGATAATAATTCTACATTGATATAACATTTGAGGAAAAAGGATTATAATTACGCTATTACTGATTCACCCTCCCTCTCAGTAATCCAACATGAAGATCCTGATCAACACTAGTTCCTATGTGAATCTGTATGGAATATTAAGAATGTCACTGATGAAGCTATTAAAAGAACTCAGTTTAGTACGACCCTAAGGGATCGCGCACTAAGATGGTACATGAAGCCTGTCCAAGGACTTGCACAGCCTAAGCCACTAAATGAGATCAAGAATGTGTTGATTGCAGAGTTCGATAAACCCAAGCTAGAGTCACAATGTATTACGGAGATGAAAGAGATCAAGCAGAAGGTAGTTGAACCTGTTTGGGAATTCGATCAGAGATTCAAGACTTTAACAGGCCGATTAACGTTTCAGATTCTAGATGAGCATAACAAAGAATGGTTCATTGTTGCCCTCTTACCACACATCAGAGTTCCTATTATGAATGGTTCATTGTTTCCCTCTTACCACACATCAGAGTTCCTCTAATGTAATAGAATATTGCTTCACCAACTGAGGTGCTGGAAATCGCCATGAAGTTAGAGTCATCCCCTATGAGAGAATCCATCTCAGGTATGAGTCAAATCTTGAGTCAGCTAACTAGTTTGTCTCTGCAGGTCGAAGATATGAAGAAAGACAATGTAAACGATAAAAGAGAAGACATCTAGTGCATTAGATGCAGATCAGAAGGCTATGACAAGGAGCAATATCCCCTATTTCATGAATACTTGGCCTCTAGAGCTCTGAGCCCTTTGAAGCAAGTCACCCTACCTTGGTGCGAGATATAAAGAAATAGACATCACCCTGGTGCGAGGTATAAAGAAATAGACATCGCCCTGGTGAGTGCTATTACATGAAAAGATATGTTCAGACACCTAAAAATTTGTATTGCACATTCTGTAAGTCCATAGGGCATGATGATAGGGATTGTTGGGCTTAAGAGCTCATGCACGAAAGGTCAAGATACATATACAAAATTCAAGGTGAATTACAACAGGAAGGAAACACTACACAGTATAACTCCCCTAGGAAAGGAAACTTCATTCCTCATGGTGGATTCAAAGGAAGAGGAAGAGGAGGAGGCATGGGTCAAAGTTGAGGAGATCATCTGTTATAAATGCGCACAACCAGGACACTTGGAAAGGGACTATAAGAACCCTTCTACTACATGCAACTACTGCAACTCTTTCGAGCATGTCATCAAGGAATTCCCAACATTGCTAACTAATCTTAAGGAAAGAGAAGGACCTCAACAGAACTCACAAGTAAAATTGATATATGATGAACCTCGCGGAGGAGACCTAGAGTCACTATTATCACTAGAGGAGGCGATGTTACAGGAGAAGATAGATTGACCCAAGGAAATCCTACAGAAGACTCACCAGTCTGGAAAGCTACAGAGAAAACCCAGACTTTTTATGCAAAGAAAGAAAGACAAATATTTGAGGAATTCCTCTGTCATTCGATCAATCTGCTTCGCCAAAAGAGGGACAAGAGGTAAGAAAGCTCATGGAATTTTTATATACTTGTATTAAGTTGATTCAGGATGAGAGATCTGTACAAGAGTTACAAAATTTAAACAGACAGTATGAGATAGGAAGGATAGATCCCTTACTGAATAAAGAAGTACATCAACTATCCAAGAAGAGAAGGACAAATAAGGAACTACACTTGAATTCTCAGATAGGATAATATGATATAGACTATGTGGTCCTCGACTTAGGGTCGAGGGTCAATGCCACGACGAAGAAAACCTAGGCACTGATGGGAAAACCGAAGTTGATATAATCCCCTATTAGGCTTAGGATGGCTAATCAGCAAGTTGTAAGCCCCTTTAGAATATTGGAACACATCCCTATGGAAATCGACGAAGTAAGAACATTTTCATATTTTGAGGTAATTAAGATAGTTGATGACAACTACCCTTACCCTACGCTATTAGGAATTGATTGGGCTTTCAATAATTCCACTATGGTTGATTTAAATAAAATACATATGAAATTTGAAAGAGATGGCCTTAGGTTCATTGCACCTTTATATACAGATGAAGGTCAACGATAGACATAACCTATCAGAGAAGAAGACTACACATATGAAATGGAAAACATATACAAATTAATAGCAAGACAACGGGATTACATTAATCCTACGACCGATGGAAACCTAAGCAGGCGAAGTGGTAGTGCATGTTCATAAAATTTAGAAGAAGCACTTGAGAACTGGTAGAACAAAATGTATAAATTATCTACAAGGAGATGTGCTAGATTAACCAGAGATGTTTGCTGGATCGACACAACAGTAAGTAACTTGCCCACCTTTGATAGTCTGAATCCTTTAGAAACCTTATTGTCAAAATTTGAAGAAAGTGTACCAACACAACAAAGATTGTTGGCAATGGATGAGGCCTTGAAAGAAACACCAGCAAGATGGTGGGGGACACACAAAAACAACATTACAAAATGGATACAATGTCGTACCCTGATGACCGCACGGTTCTCAGCATAAGTAGAAGGCTGTGAAGTTTGCTACATAGGTCGAAGCTGCCTAAAGGACCATGTGTGAAGTTGTGAGGAAGCATGGAGAACCTTTCCTCAAGAGAAGTAGGTGCACAAATTTATTAACACACTGGACACAACCCCTATCAACTGGTACCTTCAAGTGGAGCTGTGCCTCATCACTACAGATTGGGAAGTTATGACTCATAATTTTGTAACTACCTTCTTATTTGACAGTCAATATCCTTCAGTATATCAGGCATTACATATTGTAAGACAAAGTATTTGAGGAGGCCTCTAGCCACCCCTTAGAACAAGAAAATGACTAATGGATTTTGCCTCTCCAGAAATTGCAAGGTTGTTACAACATCAATGTTGATGAAGACGATGATCCTAGGAAGGTGAACATTGCCGAAACAAAAGTCCAGAGAGATGTGGAGGGACCAGGAGTTGAGATACCATTTATTGGACAACCAATAAAGATTAAGAAGGTCAACATTGAAACAGAGCAGACACTGAAGATTGCAAATGTTGGATATTATTGGGATGCTGCTACTATTGACAAGATAACATAGTTACTGCATGAATATCAAGACTTGTTTCTGACCAAGTTCATTGATATGAAGGGAATTAAAGGGACTATGGGAGAAATGAGGATCCCTTTGAAACCAGATGAAAGACCCGTCAAATAGAGACCATACATATTGAACCCTAAATATAAGGAGAAAGTGAAGATTGAGCTCCACAGAATGTTGGAAGCAGGAATTATAGAACCCGTTGAAGAGTCATAATGGATTATCCCTATGGTGGTACAAGACAAGAAGATAGGAGAGATCAGGATATGCATAGATCTCAGGAAGCTGAATGATGTCTATTTGCATGACCCATTCCCTACACCATTCACTGACGAAGTGTTAGATAATGTGGGAGGCCAGGAGGTATATTATTTTACAAATGGATTTTTAGGATACCATGAGATCCAGATTTCCAAGGAATATCGCCATAAGACCACATTTTCAATAGAATGGGGATCCTACCAATATATAGTGATTCCATTTGGATTGAATAATCCCCCTCCATATTTTCTAGGGTGGTGGTCAAATCATTCAAGGAGTTTCTGCATAAATTTCTAGAAGCAAATTTTGATGATTGGACTGTTTTTAGTTTAATGAAAAATCATATTGAATGTCTAAGGCTAATGTTGGACAAATGCAAGCAGTGTCAAATTTCCTTGAATCTGAAGAAGTGCATCTTATTCTCACCATTTGGAGTTTTATTAGGTCATATTGTATGCAAGTAGGGATTGTTGGTCGATCCATCTAAAATTTCCATTATAGTTGATATACCCCCTCCTAGTTCAGTCAAACACCTGTGCACTACGTTAGGACATACATAATATTACAGGAAGTTCATTTAAGGATATGCGCAGATTACAAAACCCATGGAGAAGATTTTGAGGAAAGACTGTCAATTTCACTGGACAGGGGAGTGTCAACAGAGCTTCGACACATTGAAACATAAAATGGTTACTGCGCCTATTATGGTTTTCCCAGATTGGAGAAAGGAGTTTCATGTGCATGTCGATGCATCTTCTATTTTCCTAGGAGCAGTGTTAGCACAACATGGGGAAGGATATATTGACCATCCGTTAGCTTTTTCTAGCAGGAAAATATCCACAACTAAGATTAATTACAACACCACTGAAAGAGAAGGGTTAGCCATGGTGTATGCATTGTAGAAATTTCACCACTACTTGTTGGGAGGACACTTTAAAATGTTTATTGATCACTTCATGCTAAAATCCCTAGTCAAAAATCCAGTGTTGGGGGGGAGAATATGAATATGGATTCTTCTATTCTAGGAGTGTGATTTTTAGATCGTAGTTAAGCTAGGGAGAATGAACAAAGGTCCCAAGCACATGTCAAGGTTGGAACATGGAGAATAACCCACTAGTTTGGAGGATACATTGTTAGATGCACAGTTACTGGCCATTAGAAATATTGATGAACACTTCACATAGATAGTCCAGTTCCTGTCAACAGGAAGGGCAGCTAGTGAGTATACAATTCCCCAAAAGAAATAACTAGTAGTGTGCTCTGCCAACTTTTCACTTATAGCTGGACAACTATACAAAATGGGACCTGATAAGATATTGACAAGGTGTGTTATGGAGGCAGAGCGACCATTGATCTTCACAAAATCTCATGAAGGAATCGCTAGAGGACACTACGTAGAGAAAAAAACTGCGCAAAAGGTTCTTCGAGCTGACCTTTGGTGGCCTACCTTACAAAAAGATGATAAATACTATTACAGAGACTACAATGTATGCCAAAGAGTTGGGAAACCATCTAGAAGAGATGAAATTCCCTTAGCACCACAACTGACCCTACAAGCATTTGAGAAATGGGCCATTGACTTTGTGGGACCTATAAACCCACCAAGAAAGTGCACAAGAGCAAGGTACATCATTATTGTGACATAATACTTGACTAGATAGGCTCAAGCAAGAACAGTTAAGGCCTGTAGTGCAACCACAACTGCACGCTTCATATTTGATGACATCATAACCAAGTTTGTATGCCCAAATATCCTTATGAGTGATCAAGGCGCACATTTCATAAATAAAAAAGTTGAATCCCTAACTGAGGAATTCGCAGTCCACCATCAGAAGATCACACCTTACCATCCACAAGCAAATGGGACAATGGAAGCATTCAACAAGATCTTGGAGACAATGCTAACAAATATTTGCAGTGTTAATAGAGATGACTGGGATTTAAGAGTACCAAAAGTATTATGGGCCTATAGAACCACTTGCAAGAAGCTAACAATGCAGACCCCTTTTAAGTTGGTGTACGGTCTTGAAGTCGTTGTCCCAATGGAATATTTGGTACCAATCCTAAGAATTGTTTCCTTTATAGATATGGATGCCACTGGAGTTGTTCAAGAGAGGCATGCGCAGTTGGTCAAACTAGAAGAAGACAGATTTATTGTAGGATTTCGTAAGCAAGTATAGAAGGAAAGAGAGAAGGCCTATCATGGCAGGAACATCAAGGAGAATGGATTTTAAAAAGGTGATCTAGTACTGGTATATGACAGTAATTTCATCAAGGATCCAGGAAAGTTCATAATGCATTGGCTCTGGCCTTATGAGGTTGCCTATGTTATAGAAGGATGAGTTGCACAGTTGAATAATTTGAATGGAGAATGGAAGGAAGGTTTGGTGAAAAAGAGATGGCTGAAATTGTATTATGACAACCAGCTGCCTCAAAACCCTCAGTAAAATCATGAGGAAAAGGGTCTAGGTACCATGTGTAGTTGAAACTAGGTACCAGACACAGAAAATACAGTCTGTACATAGAAGGAGAGGAGGCATAGAGCAGAAAGCAAAGGTTTCACTGTGTAGCCTGAAGTCGAAGTAAAACATAAAAGGTCATATATGAAGTGCCTCGGGATGAGTCACATGTGAGTCTTGGGGGCCTATTGGCCCTTGGTTATGAAAGTAAGAGAATATCAAGGAAGAAAAGACAAAATGTGAATTGTGCAGAAGACACAGTGACTGTTACTGGGTCGAAGTGAGAAAAAGAGTAGAAAAGACAGAGCGAAGTAAAAGGAAGCAAGCCATTGGATGAAGAGATCTAGGATGACATATTAGAAATAAATAAGGATCATGGGAAAATAAACAAGAGGAAAAAGCCACCGTTGGATTATTTGGAGCACCACGCAAGAAGGAAGGAAAGACATGTTGGAAAAGCCCTGAAAATGAGGGTCAATTTGACCTAGGGTTTTGGTATCTAGGGTTTTGAAACCTAGGTTTCAACCTAAGGATGTCGGTGAGTGATTGTGATGTATAAATAGAGGTCTAGAGGACCTAGGATGGGTTGTTGTTACTACTTTTTGTGTTATGATTTTTTTTGTTTTCATTGTCATTGTGTGATCGAGTGAGTGATATTGTGTGAGAAGGAAGTGATGAGTATGAGATCCTTCTGTATTGTAAGATCTTCAGCTGGGTGCGAAGATCAACCCTGTAGTTGGGTGCGTAAGGAGGGGAGAGGCAGAGAGGAGAAGAAAGAAGATCTGTTAGCTAAGAGCTCAGACAAGAATTTTATGCTTCATCCTAATATATTATAAGCACAGTTTTATGGGTGTATCCCTAGAGAGAGGGTGAATCACGTATACCTTGTGCACTGTGTGATTGATGTTATGTTCTTTTCCCTTTGATATACTGCTATTGCATTTAGATCTGATAGATAGTTATGTGAAGTAGACGTAAGATGATAAGTGATATATTCATGTTGTACTGTTCTAGTATTAGATCCACTTGATATTCCCCTTGGTTGTAGACACCTCTGTCCTGCAACCCCCCCATAGCTTCTTCGGGTGAGACTGCATCTGCTTCGCAGGTGTTTCCAAAAGGGCCAGTAATTAGGGATTGTTGGTGCACTCTTGGAGCCTAACCCTGGGTATGCCCTTGTGCCAACATCTATATCCACCAACAAAAATGTTAGGAGAAAGATATATCATTACTGCGACAAAATATTTAGCAAGATGGGAAGAAGCGACACTAGTAAAAGACTACAGCACAGAGACAACAACACATTTCTTGTTTGAGCAAGTTATCACCATATTTGGATGTACAAGAATTTTGATGAGTGACCAAGGTGCTCACTTTATCAACAGTACTATCAGGGATATGAATAAGGAGTTTGAATTTTATCACCAGAAGAGTACACCATACCATTCACAGGAAAATGGAACAATAGAAGCCTTCAATAAGATCTTGGAGAACACTCTGACAAATATCTACAATGTCAACAAGGATGATTGGGATTTGAAAATACCAACAGTACTATGGGAATATAGGAATACATGCAAGAAGTTGATAGGACAGACACCATTCAAATTGGTGTATGGGAAGGAAGGAGTAGTACCATTAGAATTTCTGGTACCTAGTCTTCGTGTAGAATCAATTACCAACATGACAAAAAGAGGTGTAATAAAGAAAAGGTTGAATCAACTAATGGAAATGGAAGAGCATATGATTCTGGAAATATTTCACCAAGATGTACAAAAGGCCAGAGACAAATCCTGGCATGACAGACATATCAAGAGGAAGAGTTTCAAGGAAGGAGACCTAGTCTTTCTCTATGACAGTAAATTTTTTTAACATCCTAGTAAGTTTAGAATACATTGGCTAGGGCCCTATGAAGTAAATAATGTCACATATGGGGGATATATACAACGAAAGGATCTAGCAGGAAAAGAAATCAAGGGAATGATCAATGGTAGTCGACTAAAATTGTACAGGGATAGTCGACCTCCTAAAGCTTGAAATTTCCAGTGCAGTGGGACATACAAGTACATAGTGTAATATAGTAGAAGCTAGGATANAGAAAAATGAAAAAAAAAAAAAAAGGAGAAAAGAAGGAAAAATAAATACAAAATTAGAAAAGAAAGAAAATACAAAAACACTGGGAAACGTTGTGTACAGTAATCACCACGACATACATTAGAAGACCGCGTGAAGTAAAAAGTGAAGTCGGTGCAAAAGAACACAAAAATTGAAAATTGAACATGACCCAGTCTATAAAAGGTGGAAAGCACATAGTATTCAACACTTAGAAAAATTTGGAGCTTAGAGCGAGAAAAAAAATCCATGCCCTAGTTACCAATTGACAAAGTAGCAAGCCAGGTTGTGAAAGTTGGAGAAGATTACTCCACCAAAGTTTGGGTTTCCAGGAAAGCTTGTCCAGATTACTCGATAGGGCCAAAGGCATAAGGAATGAATGAAACAATCGAAAAAAATAGTCGAGCTCAAGGATGTTACCACCTCAGACCCAAAATTTGTTAGTGATCCGAAAAGATCTTTTAATGATTGTGGTTGAGTTTTTAATTGCATGTGTTAATTAACCATTTATGAAGCTAAATGAAAGAGGATGAAGATGAGAGAATATATCACATCCATAATACAAAATACAGATCTGAACTGAAGCAGTAAGAATAGAGAACCATAACAAGAGAAGTGATAATGGAGTTCAGCACAAAATTGCCTATGTCTCCGGGCCTTTGTCTCTATTGGGGGAGGCTTCATTATTTCTGTTCAAAGATCAAAAAGTACATCATATTAGCGCCATTAGGCTACAAGACGGATCTGGTCATTTTCTTCCAAATCTCTAGAACCCAGCAAAAGAAACGACATGCAAAATGGATGTCCGAAGCTTCTAGAAATGGCCCACAAGCGTCTCCTCCTCAATAGCTTCCCTGCATAAAAATGGATTTGGCTTGGCTTCCCTTCAGAACAACTCTGCTTTGACTGTCCCCTATGGCCTCAAATAGGCCTAAGTTTTATAGATCTGAAGTTGGTTATCATTCCCCAAATTCCTCCCAAAATTTGGGCTCAAAAAGAGTCCAAAATCTCCCAATAATGGCCAAAATCTCCATTTTCTGGGCATAATATCAGTCAAAATCCACTTTGTAATGTTAAAAACCCAAAATAAATGAAATATTAGGCCTTTATCCCCCAAGGGTCAGCGCGCACCCCCTTTAATCACTCACATGGCAAATAAATGGGCCGAGCGCTAGCCCAAAGGCTAAGTGCTAGCCCCCTTAGCTCGCGTCATCCCTGGTTCTGTGGCATAACACGGGACCTCGGCCTAGAATAAACCGAGCCATGAGGGATAGGCCCCTTTATTCATGTGTTGTGGTTACATGGTGGCACGAGGTCCAAGGGCTGATCTCTATCTGAACTCCCATGCCTGTACTTTGGTTACATGGTGGACAAGTCCACGGGTTGGGGCTTAGCCCCAACCCCCCCTCTTTTTCCACTATGCACAACATTTCAAAATAAATAAAATAATGTGACCATACTATATCAAGTAACAATGTGGTGTGATGGTAGATGGAGGGTGCTGAAATCTTAAGGTTGAGGGAGGAGGTCGTGGGTTCAAATCCCATGGATCTCCATTATAATTTTACACTTCAACCATTCCACCAATAAGAGGGTGCCACATGGCAGCCCATGACTGGGCCATGTGGTACCTCTACAACAAACTAGAAATTACCACTTATCCTCTGCAAAGCTTACCATGTATCCTGTACAGTCATCAACGTACCTTGCCACATCATCTCCTGCACAGTCAGTGTGTTGATGTCATGCTGACATCATCATTGACTTTTGACCAGTTGACTTTTGAATTTTAAGCTATTTGAGAATTTGATCAGAGGGAAATATCTCTCACATTCGAAGTCCATTTTTAGAAATGAATATACCACCGAAATCAGTGCAACGAGCTGGTCGCAATGGAATTGGTTTCATCCAATTCTGAGAACTTTGATTTTTGAGCATTTTTTAGCCCTACCAGGCTCTTGGATCCGATTCTGGATCACACCTCCCCACTAAAGGACCTTTTGGTCCCCAAAAGGTTACTAACCAGTCAACAAGCTCGAGATAGGCCACCCGACTTGTCCTCTATCTATGAACTTTATCCTATGCACCTGTCTCATCAAGTTCAACTGTAACATAATCATGACAACTGACAGTATATTGTTAGCCATTTGAACCCTGTTACATCTTACTGAAGCCACTATCATCCATGTAGAAAACATTACTAATGACAAAATCAAAAAGACGACTACAAATGAGCTGATATACTTGAAATATTTGCACGACATGAGCTTATCTTGAAGCAACTTATGATTGATTTTCCATTCAACAATCATTTCTTGTTCTTGCTTAAGATCGATTACTTCATTCGAAACAATTATTGGTTTGTTTCTTGCTTACACTGCCTTCTTTAATTGTTCCATTGTTTGAAGTGTTTTATTTTCCTTAACATGATGAGCATGAACCACATAATCTTGACCTGCTTTGGTTAATTGATATTGATTCTTTGTCCTGTAGAAGATTGCCTTACGATCATATAAATATGGACTACCTAAGACCATTCCACATTCTCTTAACGGCACTACATCACATGTTACTTCGTCCACATACTTAGATGAAATTGCAAATTTGATTGTGCACTACTTTGTTATGTGCATTTGATGATGATTGCTTATCCATTTAAGTGTGTAAGGCTTATGATGTACTTGTGTTTTTAACCCCAATTGCTTAACCAATTCTTTTGAGATTAGATTAGATTGATTTCCATTGTCGATTAATGTGTCTATCTTAGTGTGTCGCATGATTACCCTTATATGAAACAAGTTGCTTCTACAATCAATGCCTTCACCAATTTTACCTGTCATACCAACCAATGAGATCTTTGATTCATCACCCGAATCCGATCCCAAGTCTATGGGTCTTGTTGTTGTTGCCACTGTTTGCATTCCCTTCTTTTCCTTGAACCACTTTGGCCTCTTCTTGGGATGCAACTGCCAACATCTTTCCTCATCATGTCCCTCTTTCTTGCAATGCTTGCAAGAGGGCTTCCCTTCCTTCCTTATCACTGCATTTGAATTCTTTCCATGCCATTTCCTCTTGTCCTCTTTCCTTGAAGACGATGATTCCCCTAACACACCTGCTTTTCCTGCTTAAATATACGTAGCTTGAATAGAAACCTCATCAAGGTTAGTGGGTCCAAACATGAATACAGTGTTCCTAATATGCGCAGGTAAACCTCCTATATACTTCATAAGAGTTTCTTGTGTTTGTAAAGGGATATCTAACATCAATTCCATTTTTCAAAATCCATCTGTATACTCTTGCATTGTTTGTCCTTTTCTTAGTTTTAAAGATTTCCGTTCAATTAATGCCTTTTCTTTATAACCCAAAGGATAGAATTGTTTCCTAAGTGTAGAAATGAAGCTTTTCCATGATGGAAATACATTACCCACTTTTTGCGTTCCATTTTACAACTTGCTTTTCCACCAGATGAGAGTTGTACTTGCAAGTCTCAAAAATTTGTGTGGCCTCATCCTTGATCTGTTGCACACTACAATAAACCTCCATCTGCTTGATCCAATTGTCAAGTTTCTCTGCATTTACTTCACCATCGTATATGGGTAACTCAAATTTAACATCAATTTTTAACAGTGGCATTTCATTCTTATGCTTATTAACATGTTTCTTTGCATTAGATTTAGAACTTGAACTTGAAGAAGAAGGAGAAGAAGGAGGTGATGATGGAGGTGAAGGAGGAATCTGAGGATGATCCTCTTCCTCTTCACTTTTTCCCTTTGAAGATTCACCCAAAACTGGTCTCTTTCATTCCAAGTAATCCTCGTACAAAACTTTAACCATCTCCGACATAGCAAGAAAAGTTTTTCAGAACTCTTTCTCATCCTGAGAAAGCCCTTCTTCCGATGCCATCTTCTCACTGTGATAAGATCTCTTTCTCAATACAATTAATGGATTCTTTGCAACAATATCACCTTCACCACGCTGTAGCTTTTCCCTAGTTAATATGCAAAACTCAAATCCAAACATCAACTAGCTCTGATACCACTTGATCCGAAAAGATCTTTTAATGATTGTGGTTGAGTTTTTAATTGCATGTGTTTATTAACTATTTATGAAGCTGAATGAAAGAGGATGAATATGAGAGAATATATCACAGCCACAATACAAAATACATATCTAAACTGAAGCAATAAGAACAACAAACCATAACAAGAGAAGTGATAACGGAGTTTGGCACAAAATTACCTACGTCTCCAGGCCTTTGTCTCAGTGGGGGAGGCTTCTTTATTTCTGTTCAAAGCTCAAAAAGTACATTGCAATAGTGCCATTAGGATACAAGAGTGATCTGGTCATGTTCTTCCAAATCTATAGAACCCAGCAGAGGAAACGACATGCAAAATGGATGACCGGAGCTCCCAGAAATGGCCCGCAAGCGTCTCCTCCTCAACAACTTCCCTGCATAAAAATGGCTTTGGCTTGCCTTCCCTTCAGAATAAATCTTCTCTGACTGTCCCCTATGGCCTCAAATAGGATTGGCTTTTATATATCTGAATTTGATTATCATTCCCCAACTTCCTCCCAAAATTTGCGCTCAAAAAGAGTCCAAAATCTCCCAATAGAGGCCAAAATCTCCATTTTTTGGGCATAATATCAGTCAAAATCCACTCTGTAATGTTAAAAACCCCAAATAAATGAAATATCAGGCCTTTATCCCCCAAGGGTCAGCGCGTGCCCCCTTTAATCGCTCACATGGAAAATAAATGGGCCAAGCACTAGCCCAAAGGCTAAGCGCTGGCCCCCTTAGCTCGCGCCAGTCCTGGTTCTGTGGCATAACACAGGACCTTGGCCTAGAATAGCTCGAGCCCTGAGGGATAGGCCCCCCGATTCATGCACTGTGGTTATATGGTGGTGTGCGGTCCAAGGGCTGATCTCTATCCAAACTCTCACACATGTACTTTGGCTACATGGTGGACAAGTCCACGGGCTGGGGCTTAGCCCCAACCCCCCCCCCCTTTTTCCATTATACACAACATTTCAAAATAAATAAAATAATGTGACCATACTATATCCAGTAACAACGTGGTGTGATGGTAGACGGAGGGTGCCAAAATCTTATGGTTGAGGGAGGAGGTCCTGGGTTCAAATCCCATAAACCTCCATTATATTTTTACACTTCAACCATTCCACCAATAAGAGGGTGCCACGTGGTAGCCCATGACTGGGCCACATGGTACCTCTACAATGAACTAGAAATTGCCACTTGTCCTCTACAGATCTTGCCATATATCCTGTACAGTCATCAACGTACCTTGCCACATCATCTCCTGCACCGTCAGCATGATGATGTCATGCTGTGTCATGCTGACATCAGCATTGACTTTTGACTAGTTGACCTTTGACTTTTAAGCTGTTTGAGAATTCGATCAGAGGGAAATATCTTTCGCATCTGGAGTCCATTTTGAGAAATGAATATACCGCCAGAATCAACGCAACGAGCCAGTCACAATGGAATTGGTTTCATCCAATTCTGAGAACTTTGATTTTTGAGCATTTTTTAGCCCTGTCAAGCTCCTGGATCTGATTCTGGATCAGTTAGCCTGATGCAGGTCGAGGAAGAGCTTCCTACAATGCAGTAAGAAGAGAGAGAACAGAGCTCTTGGGTCAGGAATGGTGCTTCGAACCCTAACCCTGAAGCACCTGCAAAACGTGATGACAAAGTGGGGCCACAATAGTCCTAGGCACAAAATGAAATGTTGTTTGAAGGCATCACCAACCGACTAGAGTTTGCTAGGGAAAAAGAAGACACAGATGTAGAAGAGCTATGCACATATACTGTGGGGCAGAAAATAAATACATTTGATAGTATGGAGATTACACTCCCTTTTCTCCCAAACACAGACCCCACTGTCGATGATATGTTGGGCAAGGTACCCAAGTTGAGGTATGCGGATCATGATGTGCGTGACACAACCAAATTTCTAGAGTTGGCTGAGGAAAACAATTTGATTAAAAAAAGGGAAATTGGACCCCTAGGACGACCAATGTTGGAGCTCACGTAGTGGATTACGAGAGTTTATAAATCATGGATTATGAATCTTTTGAACATACCACACTTTTGGCATGGTAAGAATTTCCGCCTTTGCATCAATTAGTTGGTCACCTGGGTCCACGGAAGAATCCTATGGATGGATAGACCGGTTTATATCAATGTGGCATTGATTGATAATATCACATGACTTCCCACATTTGGTGTGAATCCCGAATCCTTCTTAGAAAAAAAGGCGCATGAGAAAGAACTGGAAGAACAAGTTAAAGCACAGTTCGACACGACCAGAGGAAACATAGGCATTGTCATCAAATAAATCGATGACAATGTGACAAGGTTCAAAAGGAAATTGATGGCATGTAAGCTGATAATAAAATGTCATAGAGAGGAATCTCCCATAGGTGTGATCGCAGTAGCAATGCAGTACGCTGAGGGAATGATGTCCATATGGGCACCATACATGCTAAACCAGTTTCTACTTGACTGTCGCGACGTGCAGGATAATGGAACTGAGTTCCATTACTTGTCATTAGTAATACTGATATCCTTGGCAGGCTGGAAGGAGCCCAAGTTCTCAAAATTTTTGGATAGGGTGGGAAAATTCTATGCAGCTAGGTATGAGTCTCTTTGGAAATCGAAGGACAATAAGACGTAGCAGGAAAAAAACATTGTGTTTTCCATGCTATTATAAGAAATCCAATAGCACACAACAAATGTGTGGTGCATACCTATGGAGGTAGCACAACAGGAAACCGAGGGGATATCCAAATTCAAGGCATCCCGACATCACATATGGATCCAAGTCATAGGGGATCCCAAAAAGGAGTGGCTAAATATGGAGTATTGCATCACAAGGGAGGAAGTGGATTGGATTATCAAAGACTGGTCTGCACAGTGGAAGTTACCAGTAGAAAAACCAACCATGAGGACATGCATGGTGTAGACCTCCAAGCCCAATGAAATGACCAAAGTAGGCTCATTATCCCGAACAGGTATCCCGACTGATAATACCAGAATAGACACAACGCGAGCTAGACCAAGTGGAAGCAGCGCAATACTGAAAAGGCCAAGGAGAACACCCATAGTAGCAAGAATAGGAAGTCAGCCACAGACTGGGAAAAAGGAGATAGTATAGGCTCTGGAAGAAAGAAGCCAAGGAACAATAAGAGAGGCATAACCCTCATAGATGAAGAGAAATCCCGCACAAGGAAAATATGCATGCAAGAAGAGGAAGTCTGAGACAGAGGACCCAAACATCACCCTGATATGGGATGATGTAGATCTTGTTGTGGAAAAGGTCCAAGACAGGAGTGAAGAAGTGGTCTGAACTGCAGAGGCACAATGGGAAGAAATTATGGCCAAGATCCTAGAGGTTCATGAAAACATCCAACAACTACAGAGATGGACATAATCACAGGTCATTGCACATCCACAAGAGAATACATAGAGGCCACCTGCATATAAACAAAGTGAAGAGAGTGTGCAATTTGTTTTCTAGGGTAGGCAAACATTCACCATAACACATCAAATAATTAGATTCAATCAGGAGACAATGCAGAAACCCCTGGAGGAAGTAGAGAAAGTATATATGGTCATGGAACACATCCCTAAAAAGGCCTTATAATAGCTATAGGTCCGCATCATCTAGGAAGTACAGTCTAGGGCCCGCGCGGATGCCATAAATATAGGGGTGGGAAGATGGGTCACAAAGATGCTCCAGATAACATGCGACAATCTGACTGTGGAGAAGGAGAAAGAGAAAGAAAGCGTAGAAAGGTTGGAGGAGGGATTGACAACAGAGTACAACTGCATCCCCAACAACGCATAGGCAATAGAAAGAACCGCAAAGGAGAAGATCAACCTCATTGCATAGGAAATTGATCAGTAAAAGCAGGAGATCAAGGAGCTCAAGGAGAAGCTCAATCCCAAGACTCCACCTAAGGACTGAGAGCAGAGGAAACAAGAAGATTAATTTCAAATAGGCAATATAGAGAAACAATTTAGTGCATTAGCATAATTTTTCAACTGAGCATCACAACTCTGGACAGTGCCAGAGGATGATGATCATGTCCAATAGTGGGACCATGAAGAAGAAAGAGTGAGCGTAGCTATCCAAGACCTCAAGTAGAGGAAGAAGACAATGAGTATCACATAATGCTTGAAAGGTACTCATAATATGAAGAATTTGAAGTCTGAGTTGAAATTAGTGCATATGAAAAACCAAGAGAGACAAGCAGAAGTGGAACCACTCCAAGAACAAGCAGTGCAGATGATTACACAATTAGAGGAATAAAAGAGAAACATGACACAAACTAAGATAGAGTGTGCAACACTAACCTAGGAGGTGATCCTAGCGCAAGATTTAGAAGACCTCACAAGAAAAGTTGTGCAGGTCCAAGAAAGAGGAAGGGAACTTGCAGACAAGTTCCACAACCTAGAATATTTTGTTCAAGGATCACGCACTACCTAAGTGGATCGAGACAATAAACATGTCATTTTTGGGGGCCTGTTGGGAATAGGTCTATTTTGAGAAGAGGTTGATTTTTGGAATGTAAAGCTTAATTTGGGGAGAATATAGCTGGCAGAAAAAGCAACACGTGCGAGGGAAAGCCACATGCAAATGAGGAAAACATGCAAGGCACGAAGGTAGTAATACCTAACCATGCTAGAGTTAGGGTTTTGGTAAGAATTGATAACAACTACTAAGCTTGTAAAGTAGTATAAATAAGAACCTAGGAGGTCTAGGTTGGGGTTTGGTTGTTGTTCGAAGGTTGTTTTTAGTTTTGAGTTATTTTAAGGATATCAAACTTGTTCTGATAAAATTTTATATGTTTTTGAGTTGTAGGAAAGTAAGGTAGATAGATCTTGAGGGTTAGATCACATGTTGAGGATCTTGGTGTGATCTATTCCACCTCATAGATATTTTGGAACCTCTTCCATTATTGTATGATCGGAATTGTAGTGTGCATAGTGCCAAACATTGAAAAAATATAAATAAAAGAGCCTAAGGAGCCAGATCTTTGTGGACGTAGACCAGGAGGGGGCGATCCACAATAAAATTTGTGTATTGTTTCATGATTGAATGTATGTTTAATTTTTGTTAACGGTTGATCATCTTTAATTCTTGTTAATTATTGATTTACACATATGTGGTTAGCTATATCTATTAGATTTCATGTAAGGGTTTAACAGATGAATGGATCTTAAGAATAATACATTGAATAACTAGTATAAGTCCTGAAGAAGATCAAGTATAATCCCATATCCCCACTCTTTCCTAGACTGCAAGCACTTGAACATTGCAGTCACCCATAGAACTATCTCGGGTGAGACTACGCAGTACATTCTGTGTGTTGTGTTTCCTTCTGGTTTACCAGGAAGGCTGATAGTTTTTTAGGGTTTCGTTGGAAACCAATTTCGATATGAACCTAGGTCTTCCCTAGAATTAGAAATAAAGAGTAATAAGAAATAGGTCCTGTTAGCCATATTTCTTGTCTCGGGACAAGAAATGGAAACAAGACAGAGAAAGTCTTGAATCCCCGAGACTTAATAGGGACCGTCCATCTAGAAAGGACGCGTGGCAGGATATCAGTGTTATCGGGGAGGGTCCCGATAGGGAAGTGTCCATCGGAGTTGAAGCCATCGGGATATCGGAGATCTTGGAGGTGAGGGAACTGTTGCATCAAACATTGCGATATCGTGATACACGATACCCCAACACCAAGAGTGTGGGGCCACAGAAGTCGACGGAGGACAGGTGGCAGGCTTTCACGATGGGGAACGAACCGTTGACCGGTCAACGACCATCAGCCATCGGGGATCGGAGAATCGTGAATCTGGAGGATGCATGCACATTGACATCACAAACCCCAAAACCTCGATGGAAATCTATATGGCTGCGGTCATATGGTAGCAGGTCACATAGACCATTGTATATCTCGGATGGGATAGTGCATAAGTTGCATCGGCATATCGGGTATCAAAGTTTCGAGGAGCGGGCGCCCCTCATTTCTTGCATTTTGAAATCCCAAACCCCGAATTTCCAATGGTGCCTAGAATCGGGCCCATTGTTTTGGCGCCTGGTCATCAAGAAGGAGGCTTGGGGAAGGGGTGTTTATGTTTTTCATTTGGCCACTCGGGCCCTGAAATGTCGAGCTAAATCGCAGAGGGAAGGCACGGTGATGTCCCAGGTACCGATTCGATGTGGGCTAAATCCCAGTACCTACTGGAGATTAATGAAGAAAAGAGAGGATGGCTCAAAACTCACATCACTCATTTATTGCAAAGTATGGAGATCCCGACCGAAAGTCTACCCGGGAAGGTCCCCTATACCGGTTCTCTTCAGGAAGGTCGCGCCGAGTCTTCCACTCACCAGAGGAACTTGCACATGCCAATTCAACATTCAAAGGGCTCAACTACCCCCCTGGCATGAGCCATGCTAAATTAAAGAGGTGTATGGCAAGGGAACAAAGGACAGATTTGATTGAGGAGACGTCACCCTTTGAAAGTTTTGAGATGCCTCCACTGGACGAAAGGAAGGGAGGAGTATATGTAGGCATTTTTGCCATTTTTGTAAGGATCGATGGTTGAGTAGTTCTCCCTACTGTAATGTTTTAACAACTATTCTAGCTTTCAACTTATGCATCTGTATATGAGATTTCTTGTTTTATGACAAACAGTTCTTCTTACTCCATCTATTTTCGTCTCATGCTAAGAGAGTTCGTGATTGACTAAGTCGCGCGAGTTATTTTGGTTATGTTATGATAAAATATTTATTGTTGCATTACTGCATTCTCTGGCTTTGCGTTTGAATGTAAGAGGATATCGCATTTGGATGTCTTCTTCCTTAGTCTGTTAGAAACCTTCTGTTTATAACAGACCTCCACTTTTCTCTTGTACAAGTCTTCCACCTATTCACCCTTTACTACAGCTCATTGTTTGAAGTTTATGCAAGACCTCACTTGCTCATGCATACCTGGCCTAGTTTCAGAGTTGGAACACCATTGTTTTGAGTTTCCCGCCATTCGATCACCCATCTATGAACAACCGTGACATAAAACTGATGGGCATTGGGCTCTGCTCCTGCTAGCAATCTGAGAGTGACTTCCATCGCCAACATTTCTGGCACTGTTGTCGGGGACGAAGTTGAATATTTTCCCCAGGATTGAACGACAACGATTAGCTGATTCTGAAGGTGCATCAGATATCAAAACTATTGAGATTACTACTGTGCACCTGGATACTCCATTGTGATGACTCTGCTGGGGAGATCCTGCTCTATCAATTGTGGCTTTCAGAGGTAGACACACACGGTCTCATCCACAGTTGCCCCTAGCTACACCTGAAACTAATCCAGAGGTGGTTCTCAGAAAAGGAAAGGCCCCTGAAGACGAAGCTTCCACCGCTGAAACAGGTAATATTCCATCTCCTTCTGTAAGAACTTCGTTTCCTCCCCCTCAGTTTCGTGATAGACCTCCTTCACAAGTTTCCCATTTCCTAAATTTTGGGAGTGTTCCTGTTGAGTTTTCCCCTCCTCGTCTAGGATTGGAGGGAGAAATCCTTGTCACTCCCCTCTCCTCTGAAGTTGTGCCTTGGTGTAGACCCACGACCACAGAAGATTTCCCCACTCCTGCACAAGGAGGAGCACCCACTAACTTGAGCTCGATAGCCTATTCCTTGAATCACCTCTTGTTTCCCACCCCACTCCGAGACTCATTCCTGGTAGCCCCTTCATGAACTCCTTCTCCTCCAAATTCTCCTCCACCTAATATTCCTATGGCCGGTGATAATCCCCCTCTGAATAGAATGGACACCATAGTTGCTACTAGGTACGCTCCCTTGATCTTACCTCATCCCACGAATCATTTCCCTGCCGGAGATTACTTGAAATATATGCCCAAGTTCACCGGGGAAGGGGACATAACTGCAGAAGAACACTTGGCTGCTTTCTATAGTTATGCTGACAACCTGAACATTAGAGATGAAGATGTCTGGATGAGGGTTTTTGTCCAGAGCCTAGATGGTGAGGTAAGGAAATGGTTTAGAGGATTATCTCCTGGATCTATTGCTGGAATTGACGCTCTAGATAACGCTTTCCTAAGGCAGTGGGGAGATAAGAAGGATTTCATGTATTACATGACAGAGTTTGGGTCATTGAAGAGAAAGGAAGGAGAGTCTATTCCCGACTTCTCCAAGAGATTTAATAAAATGTACAAAAGAATCCCTACTGATATAAAACCCTCCGAAGCCTCTGCAATGATCACCTACTCCAGCGCTTTTGATCCTGATTTCTGCCAACTGCTGAGAGAGAGAAGAGATGTTATGCTAGCCCACATGCAAGATGCGGCCGTGGAAGTAGAATCTAACATATTGGATGTCAACTGACTCAGGAACGCAGGTGATAGAAATACATCCAAGAACAAACTTGAAGCTTCCTCGTCCAGTTCCTCTCCCCTGTCCCATCAGACAAATGAGACAACTAGAACGATAAAATCACTTGCTGTCAAGATAGAAAGGTTGGAATTAGAAGGGAAGCCCAAGTACAGAAATCCCCAAAACAATGATAATAGAGGTTTCAGACGACCTGCTAACAATATACCTCAGGTTTTCCCGAGGGAAAAAAGGGGAAAGGACAGAGAAGATCAAAGGGTTCAAGCCCCCCTCCAAAATAACCTAGTTGATCATGAGGAGAGAGAGGAGATAGACGAGTTTGGCCCTGAAATTCACTGTATTGAGGAAGCTCCCCCTTTTCCTCATTTGACGCAATCCGCGTATGAAGAATCACTGATGAGTGCTAAAATTCATGAGTTGGGGAAAGAGAAGAGGGTTGGTCACACTTCTAACAGATATAATCTCAGATCGAGAAGGAAAGAATGAGACTTTGACATCCCAGACCAGCCTCTCATAGCAGATAGGCCTACTAAAACTGCAGCAGACACAGCTAAAGAAAATAAGACTCAGAGTGCTTCACCAGCAACCAAAGAGCCTGTCACTGAGGTAAGAGAAGCTCCTAAACCTGCCCCCTCATTCAATTTTGAGCATGAGATTTAGAAGATTAGGATTCATGTACCTCTCTCTGAGCTAGTTAAAAATGAGGACTTCAAAAGGTCCCTCTCCAAGCTGATACAATCCGAGACCCTCCATCCCCCCACTGACTCAATAAACCTTCAAGATGAGAAGCCAGCCATCATCTTAGGCCCCATGGTAGAAGATAGAGATGACTCATCCCCCCCCTTCTACACATCCCTGAACATACATGATAAAGTGTTGCATAACTGCCTCATGGATTCAGGGGCTTCCCACAACCTTATGCCAAAAATAGTCATGGAAGAATTGGGACTAGAAGTGACAAGAACTTATCATGATTTATATTCCTTCAATTCAAGGAGAGTGCAGTGCCTAGGAGTCATCAAAGACCTGGCGGTTTCCCTGTTTCAGCTACCCATGAAAAGTGTGGTCATGGATATTGTGGTAGCCGACGTTCCCCCCAAGTTCGGTATGTTGTTGTCTAGATCATGGATCAAAAAACTGGGAGGGATGTTGTAGATGGATCTCACATATGCCACCATTCTGGTCTTTGGAGGGGAACACAGGAAATTATACAGAGAAGCCCAGCTGGCCTATATTGTCAGTGATGAAGCGAACCCTACCAATCACCCCATCTTTGCACTTGAAACAGACTTAGGGTCTAGTTTGTTGCAGCTTACTGATGCCCCTCAAAGATCCTCTATGTGGAAAATGTTTTTTGACAGAGCTTCTTCTAGGGAAGGCGCTGGTGCTGGAGTGGTTCTCATATCACCTTGTCAAGAAGTCATGTCTCTGTCATACAAGTTGGAATTCAAAGCCACCTACAACGTGGCAGAGTATGAAGCCCTTGTTCTGGGTATGAGGGCCGCAAACGAAATGGGAATTGAAGAAATAGCAATATTCGGAGATGCTAAGTTGATTATTCAGCAGGTAAGGAATGCTTATCGTGCCCATAATCCCCGAATCAGAAATTATCGGAATGAAGTATGGGACCTTATTGATAATTTCTTCTTGGCTTTTAACATTTCTTTCATTCCGAGGGAAGAAAATACTTTGGCCGATTCTTTAGCTGTCTCAGCTAGTTTGCTCAAATTTCCTCTGCCGCCTATGGTAAAAAATGATGTTGATATAAGAGATAGGCCCTCAGTTCTAGACAATGTCAAGCATTGGAAGGTGTTCGAGGATGATTCTAAACTCGAAAGGTTTCTCCAATCAGTGGACGAATTTTCTGCGTTTCATATTGACCAAGATCCTGATCTAGAAGGTGACCCTCGTTCTGAGGAGTTGTTAAATAAAATCGCCAATCATCAGATCATTCAGCTGCCCAGTAATCACATTCCAAGAGGACTTGTCCCTTTAGAGAGATTGTTCGATGAGAATGATGTGCCAGTAAAGGGCAGGGTCTCAAATGAAGATGCCGAGACAACCGAATGCAACATTGGCACACCTGAGGAGCCCAAGTTTGTCAAATTGTCAAGTAGCTTGACCAGAGAATAGAAGGCCGAGTACACACAATTGCTCAGAGAGTTCGCCAATGTGTTTGCATGGACATACAAAGACCTCAAGACGTATGACACATCTGTCATCGAGCACAAGATCTTGTTGAAGGAAGAAGCTAGGCCTTTCAGGAAGAAGCTAAGACAGATAAACCCCATGTTGCTTCCCGTCATGGAGAAGGAAGTGAAGAAATTGTTAGATGCCCAAATTATTGTCCCCTTGAGATATTCTGAATGGGTGGCCAATTTGGTCCCAGTAAGAAAGAAGAGTGGAGAAATCAGACTCTATGTTGATTTCAGGAATCTCAACAGAAGCTCAAAGAAAGACAATTACCCCCTACCTAAGATGGAACACATACTGCAGAGGGTAATTGGTGCCTCCAGGATATCCATGATCGATGGGTTTTGTGGCTATAATCAGATATCGATCATGCTTGAGGACAGGGAGAAGACAACCTTCACCACTCCTTGGGGCACGTTCATGTATGCCAAAATTCCATTTGGGTTGATGAATGTAGTAGAAATGTTTCAGCGGGCCATGGATATAGCCTTCATCGGGGAAAAGGACCAGTTCGTAGTGATCTACCTAGATGACATCATGGTTTTCTCCAAGTCTGATAAGGAGCACCTCTGCCACTTAAGGAGAGTTTTCTCAAAATGTCAGAGATTCGGTCTTTCCCTGAATCCCAAGAAGTCCCTGTTTGCTATGATGGAGGGCAAGTTGTTGGGACATATAGTATTGATGGAAGGAGTAAGAATCGATCCCAAAAGAGTAGAGGCGATTAAAACCCTGTCACTTCCCAGGTCAAAGAAAGAGGTCCAGGCATTTCTAGGAAAGATTAATTTCTTGAGGAGGTTCGTCTCAAATTTTTCCGAGCTAGTGAAACACATCACAACCATGCTCAGGAAAGGGAACGAAGTGAGATGGACCGCTGAGCCCCAGGCATATTTTGACCAAATAAAAAGGGCATTGATTGAGGCGTCTGTGCTAATCAGTCCTGATTATTCCAAAGAGTTCCTAATTTTCTCCTTTGTGTCTTTTGATACAACTGCGGCAGTCTTATTGCAGAGAAATGAGGAAGGGCGTGAGTAGCCCATCGCCTTCTTCAGCAGGGCGTTAAGAGATGCAGAGAGAAAGTATGAAATCATGGAGAAGAAATCCTATGCCTTAGTGAAAGCTCTTAAAGCTTTCAGAGTATATGTCTTGCATTCAAAAGTAACAACATATGTTCCCTCAGCTTCTGTGAAGGACATCCTTGTGCAGCCCGATGTAGATGGGAAAAGAGGCTGATGGATCGCAAACATTCTGGAATTTGACTTAGAAATAAAACCCACCAAGTTGGTCAAGGGGAAAGGCTTAGCCAAGCTACTGGTTGAATCCAACTACAAAGCCTTGGGAGTTAGTTTCATCAATACTCACCTAGGATCTCAGCAAGATGAATTGCCCAGTCAAGGCTCTCAAGATGGCTTATCGCTGGCAGAATGTTCCTAGTATCGTGACATTCTGTATTTTCTGCAGGAATTGAAGCCCCCCGATGGGATGGGAAAAAGTAAAGTGAGGGCTCTTAAGCTCAAGGCAGTCAGGTATTGCCTCATTGACCAAACCTTGTACTGGAAAGACCCTCTAGGGGTATTTCTGAGATGCTTGAACCCGCAGGAGGCACAAAAGGTTACGTTTGATTTTCATAGCGGCCTTTGCGGAGGTCATCATTTTTGGAAGACCACAGGCCACAAGATACTCTGAGCGGGGTATTATTGGCCCGCATTGTTCCCCGATGTTTGCAGGGAGATTAGAGCTTGCACCAAATGTCAAAATTTCTCAGGAAAGCAACAACCCAAATCGCTGTCATTGAAACCCATAGTAGCTTCGACACCTTTTCAGCAGTGGGGGTTGGACTTCATTGGAGAAATTCATCCTCCCTCAAGTGGTCAGCACAGATGGATCCTGACTACAACAGATTATTTCACCAAGTGGATAGAAGCTGTCCCCACCAGAAGTGCATCACACAAAGTAGTTATCAGATTCCTGGAGGATATCATAACTCGATTTGGCTGTCCCAGCAGGATCATCACCAATAATGCTGCTTCTTTCAAATCTGAACCTCTTATTAAATTCTATGAGCAGTTCCATATCTCACTAATTCACTCCACCCCCTACTATCCCTAGGGAAATGGTTTAGCGGAATCCTCCAACAAAATCCTGATAAAGATCATCAAAATATTGTTAGAGGATAACAAAAGAGATTGGGATTCAAAGTTGAAATTCGCTCTGTGGGCCAATCGTTTCACGACGAAGAAGTCTCTGGGCACTTCGTCGTTTCAACTAGTCTACAGAGCAGAGGCAGTTTTCCCTACTCATCTCGCCTTTCCTGTGGCGAAGTTCTTTCAAGACTACGAGGGAGAACCATATCATATGATCAGAAGAATTCATCAGATAGTGGAAGTGTAGCAGATCAGAGAACAAGTGAGGGACGTAGCTTACAGTCATCAGCAGAGGATCAAGCAGGCTTTTGACAGAAAGGTCAAGAAAAAGGAGTTCAAGATCGGGGACTTGGTTTTTAAGTGGGACGCACCCAGACAGGATAAAGGCAATCACAACAAGTTCGACGCCCTCTGGATCGGCCCCTTTAAAATCTCTGAGATTTTATCCAACAACACATATGGGTTACATGATCTAGAGGGTGAAGAGGTTTTCAACAGCCCAGTGAATGGGCATTTTCTGAAAAAATGTTTTATTTGAGCCTTGGACGGATCCTCTATTTGTAAATATTGTCATTTAGTTCTTGTTTAGTTTCTTTTTGTATGTTTTCGGCCTAATAGGTGACTCTGTAGCCCAATATCAAGGCACTGAAGCTGTCGAAGGAGTTCTTAGAGCATCACAGGGATGACTCTATCCCCCATGGAGCCTAATGTTAGCGATATTTCTTGTCTTGGGACAAGAAATAGAAACAAGACAGTGAAAGTCCCGAATCCCCGAGAGTTAATAGGGACCATCCATCTGGAAAGGATGCATGGCAGAAGATCAGTGTTATCAGGGAGGGTCCCGACAGGGAAGTGTCCATCGGAGTTGAAGTCATCGGGATATCGGATATCTTGGAGGCGAGGGAACTGTTGCATCAAACATTGAGATATCGCGATACGTGATACCCCGACACTAAGAGTGTGGGGCCACAGAAGTTGATGGAGGATAGGTGGCAGGCTTTCGCGACAGGGAACGGATCGTTGACAGGTCAATGACCATCAACCATCGAGGATCAAAGAATCGCGAGTCTGGAGGATGCATGCACATTGACGTCACAAACCCTGAAACCCCAATGGAAAGATATATGGTTGCGGTCATATGGTAGCAGGTCACATGGACCATTGTATAGCTCGGATGGGCTAGCACATAATTTGCATCGGCATATTGGGTATTAGAGTTTCAAGGATCAGGCGCCCCTCATTTCTTGCATTTTGAAATCTCGAACCCCGAATTTCCGATGGCGCCCAGAATCGGGCCCATGGTTTTGGCGCCTGGTCATCAAGAAGGAGGCTTGGGGAAGGGGTGTTTATGTTTGTCATTTGGCCACTCGGGCCCCAAAACATCGAGCTAAATCACAGAGGGAAGGCACAGTGATGTCCCAGGTACTGATTCGATGTGGGCTAAATCCCAGTACCTGCTGGAGATTAATGAAGAAAAGAGAGGATGGCTCAAAACTCACATCACTCATTTATTGTAGAGTATGGAGATCCCAGCAAAAAGTCTACCCGGGAAGGTCCCCTGTACCAGTTCTCTTCAGGAAGGTCGCGTCGAGTCTTCCACTCACTAGAGGAACCTGCACATGCCAATTCAACATTCAAAGGGCTCAGCTACCCCCCTGGTGTGAGCCATGCTAAATTAAAGAGGTGTATGGCAGGGGAACAAAGGACAGATTTGATTGAGGAGACGTCACCCTTTGAAATTTTTGCGACGCCTCCACTGGATGAAAGGAAGGGAGGAGTATATGTAGGCATTTTTTCCATTTTTGTAAGGATCGATGGTTGAGCAAAGCTCCCTATTGTAATGTTTTAACAACTATTCTAGCTTTCAGCTTATGCATCTGTATATGAGATTTCTTGTTTTATGACAGACAGTTCTTCTTACTCCATCTATTTTCGTCTCATGCTAAGAGAGTTCGTGATTGATTGAGTCACACGAGTTATTGCGGTTATGTTATGATAAAAGATTTATTGTTGCATTGCTACATTCTCTGGCTTTGCGTTTGAATGTAAGAGGATATCGCATTTGGACGTCTTCTTCCTTAGTCTGTTAGAAACCTGTTGTTTATAACAGACCTCCACTTTTCTCTTGTACAAGTCTTCCACCTGTTCACCCTTTACTACAGCTCACTGTCTGAAGTTTACGTAAGACCTCAATTGATCATGCATACCTGGCCTAGTTTCAGAGTTGGAATTCCATTGTTTTGAGTTTCCCACCATTCAATCACCCATCTATGAACAACCGTGACACAAAACTGATGGGCGTCGGGCTCTGCTCCTGCTAGCAATCCGGGAGTGACTTTCATCACCAACAGGTCCCTTCACAACAAATTTCAAGAGAAGATGGTATTACCCCCAATTCCCCCCCCCCCACCTCCCTTTGCACATTTTAATCAAGAACAACACACAAAAAACATTGAAGAGAGAAAAGAATATGAAAGAAGTGACAACCAGAGTGAAGGTGAAGGTGAAGTCAACAATATTTTACCCCGCGCTATAGTGGCGTGGAAGGATCCATACAATAATAGTAAGAAGAGTGGAACTAACCCTGGTTATTAGATGGCCAATCAAGATAGCACACTGATATTGACCATGTTCCATGGAACATGTAAGGATGATGCCAAGCAACACTGGTTCACTTGCGAAGCAATTTGGTATGTAAATAGAGTTACAAATCAGGTGGCTAAGATCGCACAACTAGAGAGTTACAAACGAGGTGACTAAGATCACACAACTAGAGAGTTACAAATGAGGTGGCTAAGATCGCACGACTGGAGACTACATTCAGGGATCGGGATGTGACGTGGTATATGAAATATAAATCTACTATGAAAATAGGACATGCGAGGTCCCTAGCTGAGATCAAATAGGATATTCTTCAGGAATTTCAGAAGCTGAAGTCAAAATCCCAATGCATTATAGAAATCAAGGAAATCAAGCATAAGGAAGGAGAGACCTTCTGGGACTACGACCAATTGTTAAAAATCTTATTGGATAGGTTGATGTTCCAGATCCAATAAATTCATTATAGAGAATGTTTCATTGTGGGGTTTATACCCCATATTCGATTCCCTCTCACCTAAAAAATGGTGATGACTTAGGTCGAGGTAGTTGAAATCGCAATGCATTTGGAAGCAACACCTTGAGGCATAGAAACATCGGCTGGGTTGGTGCAGGTTAAGTCATAACTATCCAACCTAGTAATATAGTCGAAATATATGTCCAAGGATAAATTCACGCATAAACATGTGTGGTGCACTACATTTCTCTAAGAAGGGCATCGATGAGACAAGTTCCTAGTCCTTCCAAATTATGTGGTGACTAGCATGTTGAGTCCATTTCTATGTCAATAGTCAAAATGTATGAAATATGATGATAATGGGTCCATGTACCACCCTGATGCCCCACATTACAAAAGTAACAAGAAACAAATCATACCCCCTTCTGTGAATTTTGTAAGTCCGTCGACCATGACATTAACAACTGCTTCTCTCTCTAAATGATGCAAGAAAACATCTAAGATGCATTACAAGTGAAAGATGAGAAAAAGGGTGGTGAGAGTGGGGATGATAATAGAGGAAGATATCAAGGATCAATTTGAGGTGGGTATGGACATGACTGGAGATGAGGATACGATGGAGGAGGTGAAACACCCCCCACATGCTTCAATTGCACTGATACTGTCCATGTCTCATGGTTCTGTACTAAGTCATGTGTTCTCTGCACATACTGTTATAGTCCCAAACATGTAACCTAGGATTGTAGATATTTTCTAAAAACAATGGGAGAACAATGAGGGTAACTATAACACGGTGCATGTCGAGTCGTGAAAAATCAAGAAGAAGAAGGAAGAAGGAAACATATGTGTAGTAACCCATGGAGAGGTGAAGACAAGGGAAAATTTTGAACTCGGAGAAATTTTGGGTCAACAAGTAGAAGGAAATATCAGAAAGCCCTCCCATCCCCCTCCTAAGTTTGAAACAACTTAGGATAATAAGTTTTTTCATGATGCACAATGAGCTTGGGAAGAAAAACAAGCACACAAGGAACTACAATGTGAAAATCAAAGGTCCCTTGAAGAGGATTGGGTTCAGGAGGAAGTTCATAGGAGATGCAGAGGTCACTAGAAGAAGCAAAGATCCATGAGGAAGTGTAGTAGGTGACACAAAGGTTTCCATAAGAAGTGCATGCATGTGAAGCGCTGCAACATGCAACACATAGATATTTGGAGGAATCTTGCATGGGTGATGAAATCCAATGCGCCAACAAAAAATAAATATAAGAAGCACACAGATAGACTATGATATGAATTTTTGAGTAGGAATTATATGAACAATGCCAAGAAAATTTGCAATGTGGAGTGCGTGTAGAGGCCTTGTGCAACCTTGGTTGCATGGAAGAGCCAAAATATCAAGTCAATATCTTATTTCACTATTGTTTTCGGTTGATAATAGATCCAAAATATGGGAGCAAGTTGACTCAGATGTTAACTTATTTCATGAAAAAATAAGGAGAGGAGAACACCATTGTAGCTCCGCTACCAGAAAGGGATGTCTGCCAGGTCAACAAGAAAAAGTGCACTGACCGAGAGATTAAGATGACAATTGATCTTGGTGGGTATGATATAAATTGAGCCATGTTGGATCTAGGATCCGATGTGAACATTTTACCCAAGAAGTCCTTGGAGGTGATGAGAAAACCAAAGTTGGTTTGGTCACACATTCAAGTTGGATTAGCCAACCAGTATAAGATCTACCCCATTGTTCGGCTAGAGAAAGTTGTGGTGAATATAGAAGGAGTAAAAATGAAGGTCAACTTCGAAGTCATTGAAATCATGGATGAGTCATATCCCTACCTTGCATTTCTAGGGATCGACTAGGATTTTGATAACATTGCGGTGTTGAATTTGAAAAAGTTCGAAATGTCATTTGAGACTGACACCATGTGCATGGTATCCCCCTATATCCACATGAATGTGACCATTACAATTAGCCTCTAGATGAATATGTGAAGATCTAGGAAGTTGAGAATATTTACAAGGTCTGAGGTCGTAGGGAGGACTACATCAACCCCACCGCATATGGATAATTAAGTTGGAGGATTGTCAATTCGTATGACACCAATTCTAAGGATGCCCAGAAAAGATGGAAAAATAATATTTATGAGGTGTCGACGAGGAGGCGGGCACACATCTTGGCCAAAGATGGAATAAAGAAATTTGTCTCATGTCGATATGATGAGTCGGAACTAGTGAACATATTATTGACATGGCTCCATGACATACCAGAATATCAGTGATTTCATTCCCTCAATGAGGTGTTGGTCAATAGTCCAACACCATGGTGGGATGCATATCAAGAACCTCACTGAGAATGACCAACTTTAGAGGGTGATATCCACGATTGGTTCAAAGTTAGAGAAATCAAACCTCACATTACAACTCTTGGGATAAAAACATTGTTATCCAAGATAAGGTATAGTGCATGCCATAAATATATAACCTTTCATTGCAACCTCCCATACCCTTCTTCTCTCCCACCAATTCCCTACTCTAATGATTTTCTCTTACTCTGTTATCCACCCTCCAATAATTAGCAGCTGGATCAAGGAGGAGCACTGTAATAGTGGTGGGGGCCTGTTGGAAACCAAAGTTTTGGGTCCATTTTTTTGTACGTGCACAAACGAAAGTTGTGTGTGTTCATCCAATATTTTTGCAAGAGCCCAAGGAGATGCGTGAAATAATTTCATAGTGCATGCAACAGACCAAGTTTTGTTGAGCAGTTCACCAAGTCTAAATGCAATCAAGGGAATGTTGGTCTGAGTTTTGTCAGTTGAGGGCATCGATCTGCGTTTTTTCAGTTGCGTTGGAAAAATCAAGAAGAATCCCATCGGAAGCAAGAAGGGAATCATCGAGATATCTCCCGAAATAATTATTTCTAGCAACAGATGAATATGTGGGGCTTCTAGAATATGAGTTAACTAGGACAGTTAATATTTCCCCTAATGCATAAAACCTATGTGGAGCCTTGGTAGGTACCAGAAGCGTGTGAGGTCACTATATTAGACAAGCAAGTGGACTAGAATATAAAAGTATAGTGCTCCCCAACAAAAAGAGATATAAAAGAGAGCTCTTAGCTTGGAAAAGAAGTCAATGAATTGGGAAGGCATTAGTACTATAGCTCCAAGTTAGCTTATTGAAGTCAGGTATTATAGGGATAAGTATCTTGTGTATTGTATATGTCTAAGTATTATAGTTTAGCAAAAGGTGCATACTATGGTATTCCCATTGTTTTTGTATTAATGAGATGAAGTATTATGAGGTGAAACTTAGTTATTCAAGACATTGTATGTTTCTAAGATGATGAAACACATTCAATAATAAAGCTATAACAATTATTTTATTTTCTTTGTTTTTCATGAATGAGTAACACTTGTGCACATATTGTGTTAATTCTTAGTCCCTGTGATATTATAAAATATGTGTTACATGGATGCCATTTTCAGTTCTATTAGTTATATTTGATCCTCCATCCATGACACAAGACCTTATGGTCTCTATGATCCTCTCTACATCTTGGGTGAGACATGCCTCATCCTCAACTAAGGATTGATATGTCAATGCTTAGGGGTTTATTTTGGACACTCTTTGGTAAAACCCTGGGTCTTAAACCCCACAGTGTTATGAAGGTCAGTGTGTACACATGCATGCACTCAAGTAGTAACATTGCATAGCTTAGCACCAACAAAGGGATACTCTAAAGAGTCTAAATCATATCGAATTTTTTTATCCTGTCAAATGGTAAACATTATCAGATGAAATTTACAGTTTGATGAGAATTCTTCTGGCATCAAGTTGTTGAATGCTTCCTATGGATTATTACAAGATTATCTCTTTGATGTTGTTTCTAACTCTAGTTCTCTTGTTTCATTTTTCAATCCTTCGACTAGAAAATCTAAATATGTTGTTGTTTCTACTTGACCATCGACCTACAATTCGATTGGTCAGTCGATATCTATTTCAACTGCTATGCCATCTTTTCCAACTGAAATTGTTTAGACTTATGATCGACCTTATGCATTGAACAAAAATTCACCCCTTTATTGTCTACCTAGATGGGATTCCAAGACCATTGAAGTTGTTGCACCTGATGTTGAAGATATTTCTTCATGCCAAAAAACTCGTAGCTAGAAGAAACATATCAATGTTATGTTTGTTGACTTGGTGTTCAACACCTCCTTAGAACCTGTGACATGGTTTAGTTGTTGGATAGTTTGTTGTCATTGATTTTGTTGGATAGTTGTTTATCATTGATGTTTTTGGATAGTTGGTTGTCATTGATGTCAAAAAAAGTGCTTGTCATGGATGTCAACATATGTGATGAGCTCATTTGAATAATTCTACAAGAATCCCTATTGGTGTGGTCATGAATTCTAAAGTTTTTTGAGGAATAAGGACATGAAGGACAATGTAAATGCAGGTAACACACTAATAGATGGATAGTCCTCGTCATGCCATTTCCAATGGTAGGTGGTACATCATGTATTTCCTCATGGTTGAGGAGTTATGAGGTCATGAAGTTGGAAGCCCTAAAGAATGGTTAAGAATCCCCTAAGCGATTGCAACAAGAAGTCACGATTCATTAATTAAGGGTAAAACAATTATAATAGGTTGGCCCTAAAGTTAAGGAAATAAGTCACTTGAAAAAGTATAAATACCCTTTAAACAACCTCTCATAAGTAGATTGACACAAACAAGTTATTGAATATATTCTATGTGATAAAGTGATCTATTGGCGAATTTGAGATGGTGAATTTGAGGAAAGGAAAGAGTAAGGAGTGAGAAAGTTTCAAGATTGCAGGTGTGAGAGGGTTTTTCTGAGAAAACCGTAATTTGGCTAACCCCTGTAGGTCAGGCTACTGTTGTCCCGCGAGACACCCCCACTGGTTGTACAACCCTCGTTCTGCAAGGTCTCTTTTGTTGACTGGTCTTAGTCCCACGAGGCTAATGTAAATTTGGGGAGGATGATAGTACCAAGTTGTTGAGGCTAAGGAAGAGCTATAGGTATGTAATTTTTTGTATTAGGTCTGCTACATTATTAAAGGTAAATTTTACATGTGTTTTTTAGGGTTGTGTCTTAATACATGCTTGAGGCATGGTTGAATATTTGGGCATATGCTTGAGGTACACCTTGGTGATGTTATGTAACATTGATTAGAGCATATATCGGCTATATTGGTATCTGGTTTGGTATATGTCATGGTGATGTTATCACATTCTTGAGGCACTTCTTGATGAGGTTATGTCACATGTTTGAGGTACATGCATTGGATGTGTTGGTACATTCTTATGACATGTTTGGTGATGTTGGTACATGGTTGAGGTATACACTTGGTATATGGTGGAATATGTATGAGGCACATTATTTGGTGCATGGTTGAGGCGCAGCATTGATGATATGGTATAAATTTGGTAAATAGTTGATTCTACGGTACATGTTTGATTTACATGGTATGGTATATGTTCTAGTACATGGTTGATGCACATGGTTGATGTACATGGTATGGTACATGGTTGATGTACATGGTATGGTATAGTATTTGGTACATGGTTGACATACATGGCATGGTACATGGTTGATATACATGGTATGGTACAGGTTCTGGTACATGGTATGGTGATGGTTTTGGTATCCGTGTGAGTGGATATGGTTATAGTTGGTTGATGATGGTATATCAATTATGGTGAAAATGACAGTGATAGTGACATTGACGGTGACATGGACAGTGACGTGTTGGATGATTGGTTGATCATCAGTTTGAGGTTGATGTGATAGTGACAATTACAAGTTGATGTGATAGTGATGATGTCAGGTTGGATGACATGTTGATTATAGGTTGATGACACAATGGCAGTGACAGTATCAGTGGTAGTGACCGGTTTATTCTACACTTATATTTCAGGGAGGCAATATGGGGCAAGGAAAGGAGGTCGTAGCCTCCTTTTGGTTGGTGCCAGAGAATTCAAGGAGTGGTAGCTTACTTTAGGTTGTAGCCTTTAAAATAGGGGGTTGGAGCCTCCTTCCAATTTTAATTAGAGAATTCAAGGAGTTGTAGCATCCTTCAAGTTGGAGCCTCCTTTTAGTTAGTGCTGGAGAATTTGGAAGTTGGTGCTTCCTATGCATGTATTCTTGATATATATAAGAAAACATTCCATGGTTTTCTCTGATTTGGTTTTCCATGTAAATTATGGTGTACTATGCATATGTGGTTGTCTATTATGAACTGATGAATGATATTGTTTATGATGCAATAATAAACTAAATGCATAAGTGATAACCTATTGAATATTGTTGATAAAGTTGGAGTTTATATATTGTGATTGAAAGTGGTAAAATTGTGCCCATACTAGCTCACCCCCAGCCTCTCAGTATTTCAACATTAGCAACCTCCCATGGATCCGTTAATGCTGGTAGTTGTATCATAAACTAACATGCCAGCCTTTTGGTTTAATGACAAATTTGGTCCAACAATTGGTATCATAAGAGAAAGTTTTATGATTTGAGTCCACTCAATTGTTGTCGAGTACCTCAATTGTTGCGGAGGGGGGTATTGTTGACTTGGTAGTCAATACCTCCTTTGGGGCTAGTGACATGGTTTAGAATCTTCCCTTGGATCCATTAAATATGGAGGTTGTATCAAAAACTAACAGGTCATCCTTTTGGTTTAATGACAAACATGGTCCAGCAACGTTGATGAATCATGTACTTGAAACCTCTGATCCTATTGCCTACTCAAACGCATAGTAAAAAATTGAAGGGGAACATGCTATGCAAACATAATTGGATTCTTTATCTAAGAATCGCACTTGGGAATTAGTTCCTTGACCACAAGGGAAGAATGTTTTGAAGTGTCGATGGGTCTACTGGACCAAATTTACATCTAAATGTGTTGTTGAGCATCATAAATATCACTTGGTTGCAAAAGGAATTTCTCAAAAAGAAGGCATCGCCTACACTGAGACCTTTGCCCCTATTGGGAAGATAAAATCTATTCAACTTATTCTTTCTCTTGTTGCTCGATTTGGATGGTAGATTCAACAAATGGATGTGAAAAGTGATTTTCTTAATGGAGAAGTATCTAAATAATTTTTCATGCAATATCTTCGTAGTTTTGAGACATATTCTAACCCGATTTGTCGACTTAAGAAGTCTCTCTATGGTTTGAATCAATATCCTCAAGCTTGGTATGCTAAGATTGACATTTTGTTTCTTTGACTTGGTTTTAAACAATGTGAATATGATCACAACATATATGTACTCCATAATCATGGAGTCACTTTGATTATTTTTTTATATGTTTATGACCTTGTCATAACGGGAAATAACACCTATCTCATTCTTAGATTGCATAAGAAACTTGTTGACTCCTTTGACATGACAGATCTTGGCATTCTTCATTATTTTTTGGGTTTTAAAATATTACCATTGTTTGATGTTTTTTTTTTTCATTTCTCAATATAAATATGTAATGGATCTTTTGACAAATTTTAATATGGAATATTGTAATCCTTGTGCTAGTCCTTTTCAATCTAGAGTAAAACTAAGCAAAACTTGTCAAACTCCCAAAGTCAATGCTACACTCTATCAACAACTGGACAATAGTCTCATTTAACTTACTCAGTCAACCATAAATTTCCTTTGTTGTTAATTTGGTTTCTCATTTTATGCAGGATCCCAAAGAAATCCATTCGAAAGAAGTCAAATGATTTTTTTTTCTATCTCAAGGGTACCACTCATTTTGGTATCAAATATTGTTGAAGTTTATATTTTCTAGTTGGTTTCATTGACTTGGACTCCGAAGGTGACAATGATGATTATAATTCCACTTATGGATATGTTTTTTAATTCATCACTGGACCATTGGTTTGGTCATGCAAGAATCCGAGGGTATTCTCCTTGTCGACTACAGAAGAAAAATATCATGGAACCATTTATGCAAGTACAAAGGAAATATTGATTCACCAATTTTTAGATCAACTTGGATTTCCTATTTAGACCTTGAATACCATCTATTGTGATAATAAAATTTCCATTCAAGTTTTTGAAAAACCTATTTCTTATGATAATATGAAGCATGTTGAGCTCCATGCTCACTATTTGAGACAGTTGGTTCATGAGAACATTATCTCTCTTATCTATTGTAGAATAGATGATCAGGTAGCTAATATGTTCATTAATACATTATGTAAAGCTAGGTTTATCAAGCTCTATATGATGCATGGGATTCAAGAAGTTGCAGTCATGGGGGGTTGTCCTACAAACTAAATTTCATCTCCTAAATCTCCAGAGTCGTGTTCTAATTGGGGGGTGTTGGAGCATTAAGCTCTGATGGTTCATCACACTTCTCCTAGAATCATTCAGTTGAGTGATTGACCTACATCTAGAAACATTCAGTCAAGTGATCAACCATATCTCTAAATTAGTCAATCAAGTAGTTGAAAAACATGTCGATATGACAGTCAACCAACAATAAAATATAATCAATTGGTGAATCGACCAGATGAGCAATTGACTATGAGCTGAATGCATGGACAGTCGGATCGAGTAACATTACTAAGTCGATTAGATAGAACATATTTGATAGAGTCAACTCTAACCATTGAAGAATATATGTGGACAAGATCTTCTTGATTCCAAGGAAGTTAGTTATATCTTGAAGCGATAAATAGCAGACCCAATGGGTTATTATATATGATTTTGGAGTACGAGTGTACAATATGTCCAACATGCATTGTGATGTTTTGATCACAATTTGTTTTTCTTAAGTGTTTCAATAGTCTCTTTAGACACCACCTCTATCTTTGAAAATTTTCCTCTTCAATTATCTATATATTCATATCAGGTTACACCCCAATCCCCAAAACTGAGGTCCAATACAAAAGGCCTCCACCCCCCCATCATTTCAAGGAAAGAACCCCTCCTTTTATCTAAATCAAAGAATCCCTTTAGTTTCTCCAAGTGTTTGTTTTATGGTTACAACCATTTCTTGTTTTCAACTAGGGTATCGATTCTTGGTGGTGCATGCCATTTTGGGGAAAAGAACGGTAATTAATGAAGTAGTTGGGAAATGGACCAGAAAAGGGACGCATGCTGGAAAATAGGGAAAAGAAGCATCGTGAAAACAATAAAGTCAAAGAAAGGATGAAAGAGATGGATCAAAGAAGAAAATGGTTGGATTTTGTACCAACCGTGCTCAGGGAGTTAGAAAGTGGACAAAACTAATCCACCTAGGGTTACTGGAATAGGTTTTGGTCATTTTTGTAACATGTATTTTACCCCTTTTGTAATATAAATATGTTTTGTAGGATAACATATAGATAAATGGTTATTTGTTGAGCTAATGTTGAGATGATCTTAGAGTCATTTTTTGAGACATAGATATGCATTGTAATCGAGGGTAAGGTCCCAATTTGTGGAGCTTAGTGTTGGAAGATTGGTTGTTGTCATTGATGTCAACCCTAGTCATGGGTTTTGGACCGCAAGATTGATGAAGGTATTTGGACATGAAGGAAAATGCATATGGAGATATAACACCCATGGATGGATAGTATACATCATGTTGTTTCCGTTGGTATGTGGCACATCATGTGGATCCTCATGGTTGAGGAGAAATGAATTTTTGAAGATGACAAAGTGAATTGTACATGTAGGCCCTGAAGATAATTAAAGAAAAGAATTACAAAATAAGAAAGTGTCAGGTCGGGCATAATGTTAAAAGGAAGTGACATAAATGGTATAAATAAACATCATTATACATTCATTTTGATACAAGTCGAATTTCAGAGGGAAGAAGAAGAAAAAGAAGGCCGGATTTCAAGGGAGGATGAAGTCTTTTGGTGATGTGTTC